>ML784844.1:17921-35237 GCA_009831015.1 Picea engelmannii
TCTTCTTCCTTCAACTTGTAAACCCATTTATTTTGCAATGCTCTTTTTCCTGCAGGCAATTGAACCAAGTCCCAAGTATGGTTATTTACCAAGGAATCCATTTCCTCTTTCATGCCTTGCTCCCACTTCCTTTTGGTGTCTACTTGCATTGCCTCTTCATAACATTATAGTTCACCAGAATCAGTCAACAATAAATAATACAATGAAGGAGATTATCGTTCAGGGGGTATACTTAACCTGGTAGATTTTCTAACAACACTTGTAGGTGTTTGAGGTACCTGCTGCTCCTGTTGTTGTACATTTTGATTTTCTGGTTTCTTTGGAATTTCTTTTTCAGTGATCTCATCAAGCACTGTGTATTCTTGTTTTTCTTCTTCCTGTTTATTTCCCTGGAACTGATATTTGTACATGACCTTCTCATTGAATATGACATCTCTACTCCTAATGATTTTGTTATTTTCATAATCCCATAAGCGATAACCAAAATCATTAACACTGTATCCAATAAAGGTACACTTCTTGGATTTAGACTCAAGATTTGTTATATTTTCTTTATCAATATGGACAAATGCTTCACAACCGAAAGTTTTCAAAAAATAATAGTTTACCTTTTTTCCTGTCCATTCCTGCTCTAGAATTCTACCATCCAAAGAGCTTGAAGGTCCTCTGTTTATTAAGTAAACAACAATATCTACAACATCTGCCTAGAACTGTAAGGGAAAAACAACATGCAATCTCATACTCCTTGCACGCTCCATGATTGTCCTGTTCATCCTTTCTGACACACCATTTTCTTGTGGTGTTATTGGAACTGTCTTCTCTCTACGAATCCCATGGTATGAACAATAATCATCAAACTCCTTGCTGCAATATTCACCTCCATTATCTGATTCTGAGACACTTCAACTTTTTTTCTGTCTCATTCTCAACCAAATCTTTCCATTTCTTAAAAGTATAAAAAACATCATATTTTTTTCGAATGCAATAAACCCAAGTTTTTCTAGTTGCATCATCAATACAAGTAATATAATAATGAGAGCCACCAAGATATGATACCTCAGTTGGTCCCCATACATCTGTATGCAGAATCTCTAACCTTTCACTCTTCTTTTCTTTTCTGACTCTAAGAAATCTTACTCTCTTCTGTTTTCCATAAACGCAATGCTCACAAAAGTCCAAATCAATTTGTTTAAGATCTGGCAACAAATTTCTTTTGTGAAGTATCTGCATCCCCTTCTCACTCATGTGTCTAAGCCTATGATGCCACAGTATTGTATCCACTCCTGTAGAAGCTAAAGATATAGAAGATTCGGTATTACCAGTACATAAATACAATGTACCTACCTTCTCTCCTTTCGCTATCACCAATGATCCTTTGATGAACTTCCACGTCTTATCTGTAAATATGGATATAAAACCTTCACTTGCCAACTGCCCTGTTGAAATTAGATTTTTCCTTAAATCTAGAACATGTCTTACCTCTTTCAACAACCATTGGTTTCCATTGCGTTGCTTTATTTTTACCTTTCCCATTCCAACAATTTTGCATGGTGCATCATCACCCAAATGAACCTGTCCAAAATCACCTTGAACATAATCTAGAAAATGTTTCCTATGGGGTGTGGCATGAAATGAAGCCCCTGAATCTACTACCCAAGACTTAGAAATATTATCTACAGAAAGAATCAAAGCATCTTGTAACACATCACCTATTACATTTGCTTCTTGATTTCTCCCATGATTTCCATCTCTTTGTTTCTTTGGAGCTCTGCAGTATTTCTTCAGATGTCCTTTCTTCCCACAATTACATCACTCTATCTTTCCAAGTCTGGATTTGGATCTACCCTTCCTAGAATTCCCACGGTTCCGGAAACCCTTTCCTCTATCCTTTTGTCTGCCCTTGTTCTCCATGTTCAACGCATTTCTTGATGTCTCACATGTGCTTTTCCGTAGCATTTCCTCACTAAGGATAACACCAACATCATCATCGAATTTTAAAGTATTTGAACCAGAGACAGAGTTACTTACATCCATGACCAAGTTGTTCCAGATTTTTGGCAATGAGAACAAGATTAGAAGAGCCCTGACCTCATCATCAAAGTCCACTTTTACAGAATTTAGTTGATTAGTAACCGTATTAAAAACATTTAAATGATCTGCAACAGAACCAACTTCTGACATCTTCATATTAAATAATATCTTCATTAGAAATACCTTATTGGATGCCGAGGTTTTTTCATATAATTTGGCCAATGCGTCCATCAAACCCTTCATTGTCTTTTCTTTGGAAATATTGAAAGCCACCGATGCTGCCAGGCTCAGCCGTATTGTTCCTAGAGCCTTTCTGTCAAGAATCACCCATTCTTTGTCCTTCGTAGTCGTCAGCTTCTTTTCTATTCCTCCCAATGGTAGGAATATATCCTTCTGATATAAATAGTCTTCCATCTACATCTTCCATAACTAGTAGTTTTAGTCGTTAAATTTCTTGACCCTAAACTTTCTATCTTCTGACAGTGCTCCCACTCAAGCCAGGAACTCTCTTTTCCTATAAATTACCTTTCGCTCTGATACCATTTGTTAGAAAAACAGGACCGTGGAGCAATAAAATAAAACAAATGCGGAAACAAAACACAAAAGATACACAATACAATAAAGACATAGATTTACGTGGTTCACCCAGTGTGGGCTACATCCACCAAAGAAATTGCCAAGTCCTTCCTTTATTATTATCCAGCATATGAAGGGATACAACCTACAACAAACCCGCTGTAACTTCCTCTTCTTTCTCTCACAGTCTCCTATCTCAGAATACAATATCCGCCATCCACCATAGTTGCAATACATTTCCCTCATAAAAGAGGTTTGCCTTCTAGGGAAAAAAATCCTAACATAATTTCTACCGTTAGATCTGCGACATTATAATGAACGGTCCAGATTTACAATGAAATTACAATATACATTTACAAGGAAAAATTTTCTTCGGGGGCCCACTTGCCCCCAAACCCCCTAGCAGGGGGGATAACCTCCCTGGACCTCGCAAAGGGGGTACCCCCCTTCTACACTCCCCTGCATGGAAGAGTGTACATACTTCTGGGGTGTAAATACTTCATGGGGTATAAACACGTCTGAAAGTAAAAGACCTCTAAATCAGGAAGATAATCAGGCTCCACAACCAATAGGTTGATATCAGATGATTGTTATGAAGACTGTATGATAGTAGATCTATACTACTATGGTCGATTTGTTCCATTGTTCGTGACTATACGTTTTTGATCAAGTACGTGTGTGTTACTTGGTGTGGTAGTGTACCACTAGATTATAATTATGTACTACTATGGATAGACACAATTGTTTTATATTTTTTTTTGATTTCCTTGAAGACTATCAGTAGTATTGGAAATGATTATCAGTTAGATGGATAATCAAAGGATAGAGATTTCCTAGACGGAAAATGGTTCAGAGAATTTACTCTTCTAGATTAGAAGAATGGCTCTTGTATCACTTTGTGGAGTGAGCATCATGTCTGATTACTCAGATAGAGTATGGTTTCGAGATATGATGTAGTTGATGATGATGATGGTGCTCATGATCTAGTCATGATCTAGTCTGTACAACTATGTTGATGCTACCGGGTGAATGGTATGATTTTGTGCTCAAGACCATTACCTGTAATACCTCGCTAGCTAGGAGGGAGTGTTGATTTTATGGTAGCTGCGGGAGGTATTTACCTCCACATGTAAACCTGACAAGGATAGAATACTCCGGGATGCAAGAAGAAACCCTAATAAGTTGGCTAATAACCCTAGAAGACTTGTCGGCTCAAGAAGATAATTTATATTAGGTTATTAGCCTCCAAGAGAAGAAGTTGGCCAGAAATAATAATATATATTGAACAAAAAGATACCCAGAATGAGAAGTCGGCCAAGGCAGTTAGCCAAAATTAGTATAAATAGAGGAGGCCAGTTCTCATTCTGGCAAGCAGTCTCAGAATTGTAGAGCAACAACTTGTATGCATTGCAGTGCCCAGTCTTGTGCGCAGGTTTGAGGAGAACTGCCATTGCAGCTGCTGCAACTAGCATATCACGTTTGTCTTGGACTATCTCTTGGTTAGTGTTTGGACTATCTAATCAACTCTTGTTGGTGCGTTATCCTTGGGGAAAGGTGCACTACCCTTTGTTTGGCTATCTAGCCTAGGGTTTACTTCCGGAGTGATTATTTATCAAGGTTAAGGTGCTCGGAGGGTGGCTTCGGCATATGGTTGGGTGACAATAGAGATATTGTCAATGGTAAAACGAGGACATCCATTATATTCTAACACATGCAACCCTGTAAACACCTTTGTGTTGATTATGGTCAATGATGTTTTCTACAGACCTCATTTTTTGTCTACTAGTTACCAACTAATTGAATGGGGTTTCAATTTCCTTTGTATTTAGGACCTTCACAATATTATTAGTGACCCCTCAAAGGTAAGGGAGGTATGTTATCCTATTAGAGGGTTGATTGTGGGGAAGCATCCTGTGAGTTTCCTAGTGAAGTTTTCCTTGCAAAAATCAAGAGCATGAAGTTTTACAATTTAATAATAAAATCTAATAACTATTACCAACTATGTCCAACTCAATTATATCTAGGGAAGGCATATAAATAGTTTACAATGTAACTTAAGGGAATGCGAAGAGGCATGCCTATTTGCAATTGGTGTGTTCAAATTTTGGTCTATATTATATGTTTCATTAAGATGAAGAGGTGGAGATAAGAGGTGTGGTTTTTCATGGTATCAGTTGGTCTTCCTTGGAAGTAGCTTTATGTTATAATTCATACCCAAGTCATGCACAATATGTAAGTCATGGATGACTATGCTTATCTCATGTGTGGGGATCATAGAGTTTCAAGAGATCTACATTATAATTGGATGAATTCCCATTCATGCTAGAAAATACAACTTAAATGGATTCTCTCCCATCCACCATTTATGAGTCGATTGATTTTCCTATATTTATCCTCAAAGTATTCCTTATGAACTTAATCCCAAATGATTCCTCCTACACAAAACTATGGTATGCATGACACCGATCATGTCAAGGTTTGTACTTATGTTGAATCTTTCACAAAGTTCCTTGACCTTGTTCATGAATCTTTTAAATGTGGTCTAGAAACCTTATGACTTGTCCATGAGAAGTGACTTCCTTTATTATTGTTTCCTTGTGTATCACACCTAGAGAAACTAATGGATCCTTTTCTAGAAATCCACAACATGCTTTCAAATATGGTGTGAGTTTCTCTATGTAGTGTGCAATTATAACTATGTTGCACATATGGGTTGTTGGAATGCCAAGTTTTGTATGCTTATGATTAAACATGCATAAAAATTAAACAATGGTGAAATTTAATACCTATGTATGAGAATGTGTCTGAGGATGGAAGGAAATATCCTCTTCAACATAGTATCCATCAAAACTTGCAATGCTTGTCAAAAGTAGCTATTAAATAATCTATTATCAAGGTCATAAATGTTTGATGATGGTAAGCCAAAATTCACCCATACCTTCTTAAATAAAAACTACATTTATTTTTACACTGAAATTATCTTCTTACATGGTATTAACACATACATCTTATTGAAGATATTGGTCCTAAACTTTGCACCTGCCTACTAAAGGGCAAAGCCATGCCACCTCAAGTTTTGGAATGGTTTTTTTTTTATTAATTAGATTTGTTGGTCAGCCAATGGATAGGTTTATGAAGATAAGGAACCTATTTGCACTGGTCAAACAATATGACTGCAGGTTCCCCTTAGTTAATGACATACATTTGGATGAAGAGGTGAGGATATGGAAAGATAGATAAAGGAAACAACAACAAGAAATACAATGAGTTACCCGCTGTATGAGAATTAAGACTCAAAACGATATTTTAAGACTCAAACAAATATCCATATACAAATCATCCAACAAGTTGAGAAATAACTGATCTTTTTACTAAAGAAATAGTTTATTGACAGGTTGCATGTCAGAAAAAAGATGAATTACAACAATAAATGAAAGGAAGAAGGAAATGTACATTGCACACATCACAAATTTTCATCCAATATAATATTAAACCACATAAAGACCTGAGTAAGAAAACACAGCTATCATCAACATATATATTCACCAGGTAGAGAGCTTTACAATCATAAGAACAGGTTCAACCAATTCTGATGCTTGAATCTTTCACTAAAAACCGAACCCTTCAATTATACAAAATCTACCTATTTATCATTGTTGCAGAGGGTTTTGATTATTTTGAAAACTAAAGTTTAACTCTGCATATCAACCTGAAAACAACTCCTTGACTCGAGTGTATTCAATTTGGAACATAGTCATGACATAATTTAACTTTATCTTTAACAAAAACGTGGTTCATATCACACAAAAATGACCACTTATTATGCTTTGACAATAATGTCTCGAACCTAGAACAACTAGACTTCTACAAGTGAAAAATAAAATTGTTGTTTATGTTGGAGTAAAATAACCCTTAACAAAAACCTATGACAAATGAGAATAACTAAAACTGTGCATGATTACCCATGTGCAATCCAGCTGGAGACTAACTGGGAGATAGCTTGATTAGTTGGAATCATCCTTAGACTCTTCTTCTCTAACAACAACAATTTTCTTTAGATTATCTCCTTCAAAAAGAAGCATGTTTTATGATGCTTTCTTTATAGTTTTTGATACTTCTTTTGCAACTTAGAATGTTACTTTTCGAACTCTTGATTCTATTGTTGCAAAATATGAATTTGTTGTTTTAATGCTTGCACCTGGTGGCTATCCTTTACAATGTCATCAACCTCCTCCTTTGGTTTAATTAAAACTTCTTTCTTACCTTTCTCTTTCAACCTCTCCTCATCATCCATGTCATATTTATTATGATCAACTAACACTTTGATTTTTCTAGATCTCATTTCATACCTATGCATTACTTCAGACCCTCTTCCATGTGTTTCTTTTATAGACCCCTGAATTTTTGATATATTGGCTTTGATTTCTAGCTTGATGTCATCTGAAGATTACTTGGAGGGTAACCCTGCATTTGGGTAAATTCCATTAGAATCATGCTCAGGATCTAGGCCAAAGTCACATGCATCTTGTTGTAAACTTGAATTTTCAGGGTACTCTATTTTGACAGCTTCAAATTGCACCCCTGAAGTTTCACCCTTACAGAATTTCAACTTTTCCTTATCCCCTGTCATTTTCTTTAGTGTATGAACTGCCATTTCTTCCATGTTGGAAAATTTAGAGCTGTCCTCATCTCCAATTACAATTGGTTGGGGCTCTTTCAATGATGGGTTAAAAAGTGCCTTGGAATTCAGTCTTAACTAATTTGTAATTATGGTTTTCTTGTTGGGATTACTAGGCATTCTAGGGCCTTGATTGCCATTTATTTTATTTTTTACGTAGCTTCAGGGGACTCCTTAAGTAAGTTTTCTATGGGAATAAATTCTTTCTTTTCATTTTCAATACTATGTTGATTAGATCTCATTTTTCCTCTCAATGTTTTTTAGGCACTTTTCCCTGTTGCATGGTGGGAGTCACCTATTCATCTTCTGAATGGTTGGGTGATAATGAGCCCTGTGGGGTATCTTGTGATTATTGTTGCATACTAGAAACTCTACCACCTTCATTTCCTCTTCATTTTGTAGTGGAAGATACCAGCTGCATTCGAGGGGTTTCCTCCTTCATTGGGGTTGTTGAATTGTTTGTTCTTTATGGGGTACCCTTTGTTTTAGAGGCATTTTTCTTATTTGTTGTTTGCTAGGCAACCTTCAATGAACTACCAGGTTCAGGGGAAACCCTCCCTTATGGATTGTCTTCATATTTTTCACCTTGAATATGTGGATTGAGTTGTTGTTCTTGTTCGTGTAAACCCACAGATTGTAGAAAGTAGTCCGAGGGAATTTCAATTTCACCCAAGCGAATAGTGCCAAAATTTTAATCAAAACTTGATGATATAAGATTTTGTGGGCATAATCGGGGTGACTTTGAAACCTTCTGGCCATCTTAGTTAAACTCTTGAGTAAATGAAAGGGTAAATTTAATTCTTTATCCCAACTCAGGTGCATGAGAAACCGAAGGTGGTAACAATCCACAATCGAAATTTGGCCCTCACCTGTGATGTATCTCTAGACTGCTGTGAGGTTTCCTTTCCATTCTTTCTGGTGCTTTGATACCAAAACATTATCGCAAAGCTCTGGGGGTAATTTACCATTCTTAAACCGCCTTTATCTGCAGACCAGGAGAGCACATGATGCTCCGATGAAATGTTCTGTAATGTGGATATAGGTGTCCCCGAGTTGGGTTAGGAACCTGTCGAACATTTATGCAAACAAAAAAGCCACACCTGTATGATGTCTCTCGAACGCACAAATGAATTTGTACCATTCTTCTTTGACAAAATTATCTCTAATTTCTGTGACAACTTTGAACAACTTGAGCCCCTATGGCTCTGCTCTGTTTAGCTTCCATCGGTCTCGAGGAGACACCATTTTGGGTTGAACACCTTTGCTGGAAACAATGAGCTGAACATGACTTTTATTCTAATATAATTTTCCACCTGTGATTTTAATTTCCCGTAAAGTTGTGATGATGAGAACTAAAGGTGCAACTTGCATGATCTTAACACAAACTATGTAATGATGAATCCAGAGGTAAAATTTATTGAACTTGAGTTCACATGATCATGCATATGCATGCAGGCACCAACAAAGCATTTTCAAATACTTAAAATAATTTCTGAACTTTTAAATAATTAAAACAATGCTCTTTACAACTGTTTTCAAGAACATGCCTATTCTTGCAATCAATATTTTTTTGCATTAAAAAGGCTTGACCAACCTGCTATAAGCTCAGTAATGATAAATCAAGATAACACATGCTATTAACCCAAATCAGAACATGCAATAACCTTCCAAGAAAGAAAGAAAACAATGGAAATACAGTTGAAGGGCAAGAACAATCCAAGTTGAGTCATTAAACCATGGAGAAGAAAGTGAGTAAAAAATCAAACTTTATAGATGTATAGGCTAAAGGAGGCCGGGAAGAGAATAGGTGAAGACCTAGGTTTCAACAATCGCTCCAATTGGGGATAAAAATTCCTTGTGAGGTGCTAAGAATAGTAGATCATGTGACTTACTTCTCAAAACGTGCTCCCATTTGTTGTAACTTACCTCTATTTTTCTCCGCTAGCCATGCTCTCTGTCTTTATTCAATTTGAAACTTAAAATTACAGCTACACCCCAGTGCCTTTATTGACCTATGGAGTCTTTATTAAAAAAAAAATATCAAATCAAAATGAAAATGAAAAACAACTATGGTACAAGAAGGACCCCCTTTGATCCATTAAGCAACGTAATGTTTCTGGAAGCACCCATTGACTGGGCCTCCAAAGATCTGAATATCATCTAGGTTTTGCAATATAAATGTATTATTATCCATAACGTTGACCACTTTGAATGGACCAAACCAAATATTATCAAACTTACCATGCTTAGGCTTGTCCTCTCCCCTGGCATCCCACCTCAAGACCAGATCTCCTTCTTAAAATATTACCTTTTTGGTTTTCCTATCAAAGGTTTCCTTGAACTTGCTTTGGTATGCCCCTGTTCTCTAATTTAATTCTTATCTCTTTTGTTGTATTTCAATAATATGAAAAATTATTCTCTGGATTTCATTAGGTTCCTCAACTTCTTCTTGTAAAAATTTTAAGACTGGTAGACCAAGCTAAGTAGGAAAGACAACATCTACCCCATAAACTAGCTGAAATGGTGAGGCTCCCAATGATTTCTTGGTGTTTATCTTGTCAGCCCACAAGGAATATTTAGGATTAGAGTCCTAATAATTTTTGTTTTCTTCGAACAACTTCTTGATGGGGTTCTCGTTTGATGATTCAACCAACCTATTTCCCTTTGGGTAATAGGGTGTAGAATGTGATAGGACAATGTTGTAACTCCCATAGAGGTCAATCATATCCTTGGAATTGAATGCTTGGGCATTATCTCTTGCTAAATTCCTGGGGCAACCAAACCTGGAAAATATATTTGTTTCCAAGAAATTTATGATCACCTTGTCAGTAACATTCCTGGTGGGCACAACTTCAATCCACTTAGTGAACTAGTCAGTGGCAGTGAGAATCCACTTATGCTATCCACTAGAGGGTGGGTTTATCTCACCTATAAAATATATAATCCCCATTGTTGAAAGGGACCACTAGTAGTGATGGGATTTAGGGATAGTGAGAGTAATTTATGTTTCCACCAAATTTCTAACATTCATCACAAACTCTAACTGTGGAAAACACATTAGAGAAGATGGTGGGCCAGTAGTATCCTTCCCTCAGAATATTGAGGGTTGTAGCTTTCCAATGTTGGTGTAATCCACAAGCCCCTCTATGCATATATATTATGACTTGTTTAGACTCATCCTCATTCAGATATTTCAACAAAATACCAACAAGATCTCTCCAATACAAATTCTAGTTTATGATACATAATTTTATAGAATTCAATTTAAGTGGTGCAAAGTCGCCACCCTCACGGTCCGACCCACTCTCACCAGGAACTTCTCTTCTCTCGGCCTGAATAATGCAAAGGTTCTTCTGTTCCCCTCGCGGGAATCCTTCGTACCCACAGCAACTCTTCACGCGCGCGATCCTCCCTTCCTGGGTTATCGGAGGATCGGCCCTCGCGACTTCACGAGTTCAACTCTGAATACTTGACCCTCGGATCCCCGAGGCCCGATGTCTCTGGTCAACGTTGACCTTCCTTCGGCGTATTGGGACCTCGCGCTATCGCAACTCGCGTCACTATACTTTCGGGGTCCCAACTCCCGAGATCCGAAACACCGAGATGCCGATAACTTGCTATCTCGCCTCTCGCTTCCTCGCCCCTCGCGAGACCAATCTCACCGCCCTTCTACTCCTGAGACCCGATGTCCCGATTTCTCGCCGCGTCAACTTGACTATGAATCACTCCATGCGCGAAAACGCCAAGACTTCGCTTCTCGCGATCCCACGATTTCCTCCACGTGAATCAAGAGCTTTACTTAACGAGCTCCCAAAACGCCCAATCCACGGCCTTGAGTTGCTTCTCATGATTCTTTCGACGCTTCCACTTTCCCCAACCTTCGAACTTTCTTCTGTTCGCTCTGTAAACTTCACGTCCCCTTTATCCTTGCTAAAACTTCGAAACAAGGAGTGTCTCTCCACAAGATGGTTCGCCAACCTACGACTATTCCTCACGACTGGTGACTTATCCGTTCTGTCTTCCACCCACTTTCCACTCAGAATCTCAACTCTGAATCTACTCCTAGCTTGTGCCACCTTGCACGGCTCTAATACCAAACTTGCACTCCTGATATGAGGATAAAATCTTCCTCCAAGCAACCCTGCAGTCACGCATTCCTTGCAGACAAATTTAACTGCACCCTTGCCGGAATTCTCTGGTTCACTTAGAGAAACAATTAAAAATCATTCACTCAGACATTCAGATTTCAATTCTTCCATAAAATCACATACACATCATATTAAAGAAATACGTAACAAGAAGCAACTATGCAAAGGCATAATGCCAACAACACACAGAGAATAAACACATCCATGGAATTGAATCAAGGCTTTCCTGTTCTCCTTTTCCCAGGCTTGCCTCTGAGACTTCAATTCAACTTGTTCTTCACCTGCACGGTTCGAATAACCCAACACAATTCCAGTAGAGGAGAATAAGAGTTTAACTGTAGAGCCCCTCACGCACTCTATGTGGAGGAATTCAACTGCACTCTATGCAGGAATCTCTTGGCTCGAACAGAGGAACACTCTGAAACCTATTCTCGCCGCTCTCCCAGATTTCTAATCTGCCATGAAATTACATATGCAGCATATACAATGAATGCATAACAAGAAGAAAGTATGCAACAACATAATATCAACAACACACAGAGAATAATCACAACCATGGAATTGAATCAAAGCTTTCCTATTAATTCAATCTCTATACATGGGGATTTCTTCACAAGTTCTCTGCTCTCCTCTTCTTGCTCCTGAATGCTAATGCTGCTTCCAATGCTAATATGAATGAATACAATAATACAAAGGAGGGTGCCTATATTCCATTTTCCCTCTCGAAAGCAAAACTGTCTAATCTAGACTTAATTATCTTATCTACCTGCACTAAATCTAATAAGTGCCTCAACTACCTAAGGATGAGAGCTTATCTGCTCAAGGTCCGTTACAATGTACAAGTGCGCTTTGTTATGAATGTTTTCATTCAAATGACGGTGCAACAAATTTCCAAAGTATTTCAAAAACATATGTGCTGGCACTGCCCAACTGTATTTCTTTATCCACACGCTGGCTCACTTGATGAGGTGTGGATGCTCCTGCATCATACTCCTCGGCTCAAAAGAATTCATGGGCTCCTGTCCATGAGCTCCTGTATTGTGTGCCCATGTTTCTGGATCATCGCCTCTATCTCCCAGCTTGCATCCTCCACTGGGTGGTTCTTCCACTTCACCAGGTATTCAAAATACTTCTTTCTCCTGGTCTTTCTGCCTACTCTTTTATCCAGTATGCACTCCATCTGAGGTTTCTGTGCAACTAGTAATTGTTTCTGCCACTGGATCATTGGTTCCTCAAGTCCGGCTCCTGCATCCTCCGCCCTGTAGGGGTATAAATCCGAAATATTGAAAATCAGAGATATCCCGATGCCATCCGGCAACTCAAGCTCATAGGCATTCTCCCCGAACTTCTTCAGGACTTTGCATGGCCCGATCTTCTTCACCTTGAGCTTGTTGTATGTTCCCCTTGGGAACCTTTCTCTCCTTAAGTGCGCCAGAACCATGTCCCCAACTTCAAACTGAAGCTACCTCTTCCTCTAATCAGCTTGCCGCTTATACTCTTGATTTGCCTTCTGCAGTCGCTGCTTCACCTCTGCGTGAAGTTCTTGCATCGCCTCAGCGAATTCTTCAGCTCTCGCGCTGCTAGTCTTAGCCTGTTCTGGCTCCTTGAGCTCAGACACTCCCCTCGGCTGTGTTCCATACAAAATTTGAAATGGACTCTTACCTGTACTCCGATTTACCGAATCGTTGTACGCGAATTCTGCTTGTGGTAGGATCTGATCCCAACTGGTGTGATGCTCCGTCACCAGGCTTCTCAACAGATCTACCAAGCTCCTGTTTACCACCTCGGTATGTCCATCTATTTGTGGATGGTAAGCAGAATTGAATGCCAAGTCAGTCCCCAACTTCTTCCATAGCATCCTCCAAAAATGACCTATGAATTTCGTATCTCGATCCGAGACTATGCTTCTCGGCAATCCATGCAATCGCACAATCTCTTTGGAAAACAAATTCGCGATGTGGGTCGCATCCCTGGTCTTATGACACGGTATGAAATGTGCCATTTTTGAGAACCTATCCACCACCACAAAGATGGAATCCACTCCTCTCGGTGTTCTCGGTAATCCCAAAATAAAGTCCATGCCGATGGCCTCCCATGGCCTTTCAGGTATGGGCAACGGCTGATAGAACCCTGTGTTCTGCTTTCGACCCTTCGCGTGTTGACATATCCTGCACCAGTCAACAAATCGTTTGACATCAGTGTGCATCCCTGGCCAAAAATACGATTCGATCAACTTGGCGAATGTTTTGTCATGCCCGAAATGACCTGCTAAGCCTTCGCTATGCTTCTCCTTTACCAAATTCTCTCTCATAGAGCAATTTGGAATACATAGTTGATTGCTTTTGAAAAGCAATCCATCCTGGATCAGGTAGTCAATCCACGGACTCCTATCCCTGAGAACTGGGTTCTCGACTGTTTCATATGCTTCCCCGAAATCATCATCACCTACATACATATCCTTCAGGTTTTCAAAACCCAAGGTCTTGACCCTGAATTCCTGCAGCAGTAAGCATTTTCTGCTCAAAGCATTTGCTACTTTGTTAGCAGTCCCCGAAATGTGTTTGATCACGAACGTGAAATTCTGCATATATTCCACCCATTTCGCATGCTTCTGATTCAGCTTTTCCTGCTGACTTATGAACTGCAGTGCATGATTGTCACTGTACAAAATGAATTCCTTGGGTATCAAGTAATGCCTCCACTTCTTCAATGCCTGTATGATGGCATATAACTCCTTGTCATACGTGGAGTATTTAATCTTCGCATCATCCAATTTCTCGCTGAAATATGCAACAGGTATGTCATCCTGACTCAATACCCCTCCAACAGCATATCCACTAGCATCACACTTCACCTGGAAGGTCTTCTGAAAATCAGGCAGCACTAGCACCGACTGCTCTGTTATCTTTCGCTTCAACAGATTGAAGCTCCTTTCAACCTCGGTTGTCCATTGAAAAACTTTATGCCGATTTTTCATGGTGTCGATCATTGCGGCGCTAATTCCACTGAAATTTCAAATGAACTTCCTGTAGAAACTAGCTAAACCATGAAAGCTCCTTACCTCAAAAACATTCCTTGGTGATGGCCAATTCCTGATTACTTCAACCTTCTCAGGATCCATCTTCAATTCATTTGCTGAAATTACAAAGCCCAAATAAATGAGCTCTATCTGCATGAATGAACATTTCTTCAAATTGATCAGCAACTTCTCCTGCTGTAACCTTCTCATCACAATAGCTAAATGCCTCAAGTGCTCAGCCTTCATTTTGCTGAAAATCAAAATATCATCAAGGTATACAACAACAAATTTGCCAATGAATTCCCGCAGGACTTCATTCATTAGCCTCATGAAAGTGCTCGATGCGTTTGTTAACCCAAACGACATGACCAGCCATTCGTACAAACCCTCGGTTGTTTTGAATGTTGTTTTCCATTCATCTCCCTCTCTCATCCAGATCTGATGATATCCGCTCTTGAGGTCAATCTTCGAAAAATAATTTGCCCCACTTAGGCAATCCATCAAGTCATCCATTCTCGGCAGTGGAAATCTGTACCTGATGGTGATTTTATTTATCTCCCTGGAGTCTATACACATTCTCCAGCCTCCATATTTCTTCGGACTCAGTACCGTTGGAACGACACACAGACTAAGGCTCTCCCTCACCAATCCTTTATCCAACAGATCCTATACCTTCCTTTTGACCTCCTCATTCTCCTAAGGTGTCAACTTGTACGCTGCCTTGTTTGGCAAACTTGCTCTGGGTATGAGGTCAATGTGGTGACTCACACTCTGCACCGGTGGCAACGAATGAGGTAGTTCGTCTACGATGATATCAGCGAACTCTCCCAACAGTTGCTGAATCTCCTCTGGAAAATCATCCACTCTTGTGCTTGTCAGGACAATTCTCGGCTTCCTGACCACAAAGAATTGTGGATCTTCATTCTTCTCCATCTCCGTTAGAATCTCTTTCCACTCATGAGAAGTATAGTGCTACTAACTTCCGGTTTCACTTCTTTTTCCTTTATCGGAAGTAGCCTGTGTGTTCTCCCATCCTTCTCTAAGGTGTATGTGTTCATCCTCCCGTCATGAACCACATTCTTGTCGTACTGCCATGGTCTACCCAGCAGTATGTGACATACATCCATGGGAATAACATCACACAGAATCTCATCATGATAATTCCCAATTTTAAATTTAACTAAGCACTGTTTAGTGACACTTACCCGGTGTCCTTTCTGTAACCACGAGACTTTATATGGACTTGGGTGCTTAGTTGTTTCCAGCTCCAATTTCTCCACCATCTCGGTCAAAACGATATTGTTAGTGCTCCCACTGTCAACTATGACCTTGCATTTCCTATCCTTGGCTGTACAAGCCGTTCTGAATAGTCTTCTCCTCTGCACTGAGTTGTCCACCTCTTTCTCAGGTGACAAAAGAATCTTATGCGTCCCAAGCGATCTTCCACTGTCAACATCCTCATTCTCAGCATCATGCCTCTGCGCCTCTGTGATGTGAGCTTTTCCTCCGTCCATCTTCCTGTCTGGACAATCCACGGCTTTATGTCTATCTTTTCCACATGTAAAACATGTGATAACACCTCCTCTGCCTCTTCCTCTACCTCGGGTATGAGGAATTACGTTGGCGTCAGCATATCCGCCACCCTGCTCAGTTTGCTGCCTCCTCGGCTCAGCATATTGCTTCCTTTGTTGTGAGGTTCCACCTCTTTTAGCCTTTCCCTGAGGTCTTTTCCACTCCTCCTTGGGCTTTTGAATTTTCTCTTGGGCAACTGCTTTGCTTCTAGGCTGACTTCGTCCTCACCCTTCCTGTCCCTGCTTACAACTCAGTTTCTCCTTGACTTTTAAATCCATTTGGTACGCATCCTCGACTGTTCAGATGGTAACCATGCTTAGCTCATCCTGAATGTCATACCTCAACCCATTCAGGTATCTCGCCACCTTTTCGTCATCACTCTCCCGATGACCCGCTCGAATGTTTAGCCTATAGAACTCCTCGGTGTACTCTTTCACCGTCATCAACTTCTGTCTCAGGTTCTGCATGTTCCTGAACAGAGAGATCTGGTAGTCTCTGGGAATGAACTTCGCTTTCATCTTAGCGATCATCCTATCCCAACTCTTGATCTTCTATTTGCCTTTGCAGCACCTATCAACCTGCAACTCATCCCACCATAAGGCTTCATGTCCTTTCAACTTAGTGACAGCATGTCTCACTTTCTTGTCCTCTTCGATATCCTCATAATCGAAGTAGGTATCGAGTTCTCGGATCCAGTCCAACAACTCTTCAGCATTTAGACTTCCCTCAAAGGCGGGAATGTCCATCTTCGTCTTCGAGCTCATCCTCGAAATGGCTCTGATCAACCTTTCTATTGATGCATCCTCTGCCGTGACTTCTGTTGGGTATGTGTTATATTCTTTGCATGTGTGTGTGTGTGGGTGCGTCAGATACGACGACTGCGTCTGACGATCCCTTCACCTAGGGCTCTACCATGTGCGCCGGGCACTTTCCTAGGGGGGTCCCAGGGGGGGCAGGTATGCCCCCCCCCCCTGGTTACGCGTAGCATTCGGCACCGGGCGGTAGCCCGGGGCCGACGGGGTTTGGGGTAGCGCCCCGAGTACGCGCAGCGTTCGGCACCGAGCGGTAGCCCGGGGCAACGCCCCAGAATTTTTTTTTTGGGCGGTTTTTGCTATTTTTAGCGGATTTTTCTATTTTTAGCTGATTTGTAAATTAATCCCGGATTAAGGGATTAGGTTTTTGGTATCTATGGAATACCTAAAAAACATTGTATATATTGTATGGCGAATGGTGAAATTCGATATAATGAAAAAGAAAGGTTTTCCCGGTTGAGGGTTTCCGGTAAAGATCTC
>ML784844.1:38323-103221 GCA_009831015.1 Picea engelmannii
GCAGATTCATTGACAAAGTCTGTGAGCACAGAAAAGTTCTCTTGGTGTAGAGTAACAATGGGCATTGTTGCCCTGGATTGTTGACTATATAATCCCCTGGACCTCTGGATGCAAAGAAAACAACAAGTGGGAGAATGTTGGGTATGTGTTATATTCTTTGCATGTGTGTGTGTGTGGGTGCGTCAGATACGACGACTACGTCTGCGGTTTTTGCTATTTTTAGCTGATTTGTAAATTAATCCCGGATTAAGGGATTAGGGTTTTGGTATCTATGGAATACCTAAAAAACATTGTATATATTGTATGGCGAATGGTGAAATTCGATATAATGAAAAAGAAAGGTTTTCCCAGTTGAGGGTTTCCGGTAAAGATCTCTGTGTATTCTGTGTATGAGCCATTGATTAATTTCTGTATTGCTTAAGAATATATATGCATTGATTTACTTCACAGGTTTAAAACTTACAACTTCTTCAGCATCGTGTCCAGCTTCCTCTTCCACCTCAGAATCGCTGAACTCTCCTGCGCCGACTCCACGTCTCTGCGTGGTTTCCATCTCCTCGAGCCTTGCTTGGAGATCTCGCATTTGTCTTTCTATCTATGGGTTCCCTGCTTGTCTACCCCTTCTTCGTGTGTCCCTGTCTTCACGATCAGGTGATGGCCTTTCCCGTCTCGGTGGCATGGTGAATCTCTGTCCCTGCTACAGAAAGCAAAGATACACCCGCTCTGATACCACTCTGACACAAGTCATGAGTATCGGAGTGCTTTCCTTTCCTCCTTCACTCCTCTCACCTGAAATATACAGACAAGATCTTCAGGCTCTGATACCACTTGGTGCGAAGTCGCCACCCTCAAGGTCCGACCCGCTCTCACTAGGACCTTCTCTTCTCTCGGCCTGAAGAACACAAAGGTTCTTCTGTTCCCCTCGCGAGAATCCTTCGTACCCACAGTGACTCTTCACCCGCGTGATCCTCCCTTCCTGGGTTATCGGAGGATCGGCCCTCGTGACTTCGTGAGTTCAACTCTGAATACTTGACCCTCGGATCCCCGAGGCCCGATGTCTCTGGTCAATGTTGACCTTCCTTTGGCGTATCGGGACCTCACGCTATCGCGACTCGCGTCACTATACTTTTGGGGTCCCAACTCCCGAGATCCGAAACACCGAGATGCCGATAACTTGCTATCTCGCCTCTCGCTTCCTCACCCCTCGCGAGACCAATCTCATCGCCCTTCTACTCCTAAGACCCGATGTCCCTAGATTTCTCACCGCGTCAACATGACTATGAATCATTCCATGCGCGAAAACGCCGAGACTTCGCTTCTCGCGATCTCGCGATTTCCTCCACGTGAATCAAGAGCTTTACTTAACGAGCTCCCGAAACGCCCAATCCACGGCCTTGAGTCGTGATCCTCGTGATTCTTTCGACGCTTCCACTTTCCCCAACCTTCGAACTTTCTTCTGTTTGCTCTGTAGACTTCACATCCCCTTTATCCTTGTTGCACCTTCGAAACAAGGAGTGTCTCTCCACGAGATGGTTCGCCAACCTACGACTATTCCTCACGACTGGTGACTTCTCCATTCTGTCTTCCACCCACTTTCCAATCAGAATCTCAACTCTGAATCTACTCCTAGCCTGCGCCACCTTGCATGGCTCTAATACCAAACTTGCACTCCTGAGATGAGGATAAAAGCTTCCTCCAAGAAACCCTGCAGTCACGCATTCCTTGCGGACAAATTTAACTGCACCCTTGCCGGAATTCTCTGGTTCACTTAGAGAAACAACTAAAACTCATTCACTCAGACATTCATATTTCAATTCTTCCATAAAATCACATACACAACATATGAAATAAATACGTAACAAGAATCAACTATGCAAAGGCATAATGCCAACAGCACACAGAGAATAAACACATCCATGGAATTGAATCAAGGATTTCCTGATCTCCTTTTCCCAGGCTTGCCTCTGCGACTTCAATTCAACCTATTCTTCACCTGCACGGTTCGAATAACCCAACACAATTCCAGTAGAGGAGAATAAGAGTTTAACTGTAGAACCCCTCACGCACTCTATGCGGAGGAATTCAACTGCACTCTATGCAGGAATCTCCTGGCTCGAACAGAGGAACACTCTGAAACCTATTCTCGCCGCTCTCCCAGATTTCTAATCTGCCATGAAATTACATATGAAGCATATACAATGAAGGCATAAAAAGAAGCAAGTATGCAACAACATAATATCAACAACACACAGAGAATAATCACAACCATGGAATTGAATCAAAGATTTCCTATTAATTCAATCTCTATACATGGGGATTTCTTCACAAGTTCTCTGCTCTGTGCTTCTTGCTCCTGAATGCTAATGCTGCTTCCAATGCTAATCTGAATGAATACAATAATACAAAGGAGGGTGCCTATATTCCGTTTTCCCTCTCGAAAGAAAAACTGTCTAATCTAGACTTAATTATCTTATCTACCTGCACTAAATCTAATAAGTGCCTCAACTACCTAAGGACGATAGCTTATCTGCTCAAGGTCTGTTACAATGTACAAGTGCGCTTTGTTATGAATGTTTTCATTCAAATGACGGTGCAACAACTTTCCAAAGTATTTCAAAAACATATGTGCTGGCACTGCTCAACTGTATTTCTTTATCCACGCGCTGGCTCGCTTGATGAGGTGTGGATGCTCCTGCATCATTAAGAGACCTAGCCTTAGAGTTTTCCAATTTAGGTGGAAATTGTAGGTTCTTCAAAAAGTACAAAACATCTCTATACCATTGTGAAAGAGATTTATTCTCAAATACCTACATTTGGTCCTTTCCAACCTGCATCATGGAGGCATCTGATTGTATGAAAGTATGGTGTAATTCGAGTGCTTTGCAGTTTGAATCTGATAACAATTTTGCAAGGCCCTGCCCCTGAATCAACTTGGTGGGATTTATGTGTAGGTCATACTCTAACAATTTGAAAATCCACTTGCCCCTCTTCCCTTCACTATCTGGATGAACTAGAATTTCCTTCACACTGCTGCTAGGAACATAAGATATCATGATGGATTGCAGAACATACACCCTAAAGGCCTTTAAATCTTTGACCAATGCATAGGCTTGATTCTCCAATATATCATATTTTAGTTCAACATCATGTAGCTCTTTACTGAATAAGGAAATGGGTTTCTCATGCCTTTCTTCATTCTTTGGCAATAGTAGTTTCCTCAGAGGAAAAGGAGAAAATGAGGAATTCTGTAGAATAGTCTGGACTAACCAGCACACGGGCTTCAACCAAATCCATCTTAATCCTCTAGAAGGATGATTTGGCCTCTAGTGACCATTTGATGTCAGCATCTTTCTTCAACATGTTAGTAATAGGTCTTATGATTTCAACAAAATTTGGCACAAAGCACATTAAAAAATTTATTTTTCCTATGAAAGATTGAATAGCCTTCTTATTCCCAGGGATGTCAGTTTTTTGGATAGCATCAATTATATCTGGGTCTATTTTTATTCCCCATGCTGATATAATGTGGCCTAGGAGTTTTCCTTCTAACATAGCAAAATGGGAATTTTTTGGATTCAAAGAGATTCCATACCTTTTGCATTTTTAAAAAATATGCTCTAGGTGTTGTAGATGCTCGTCATCAGATTTAGTGAAGATGGTGATGTCATCCAGGTATATAACCATGAACTTGTCCTTTTCACCCACAAATGAAATTTCCATGGTCCTTTGGAAGGTGGCGCCTATATTCATTAGACCGAAGGGCATTTTGTCATAAATGAATGTGACCCATGGGGTGGTGAAGGATATGTTCTCTTTGTCTTCTTCAAGCACTGCTATTTGGTTATAACCAGAATATCCATCCAACATGGAAATTCTGTGGGCACCTACTATGGTCCATCTTGGGAAAATGATAGTTGTCTTTTAGAGAACACTTGTTCAGTTTCTTGAAGTCAACACACAAGCATATTTCTCCACTCTTCTTCCTAATAGGCACCGAGTTGGCTACCCAATATGAGTATCTTAAGGGAACAATGATTTTAGCATCAAGAATTCATATTAATTCTTTTTTAATAATGGAAATTATTAGAGGATTGAATTGTCTAATTTTCTTCCCGAATGGTTTTGAGCCCACCTTCAGAGGGTTCTTGTGTTAAATGATGTGAGTGTCAAAGGTCTTCAAGTCCTCATAAGACCATGCAAAAATATCAACAAAATTTTTCATGAGGCTGACATACCTGCTTCTTTGTTCCTTTGGCAGTTCCTTGGATGTTTTGACTAGTTTGGGATTTGCAGTTGTCCCAATGTTGCATTCCACTACTTCTTGCTCTTGATTTTTCACGACAAATTTCCTGCAAACTACATTGTTGTCAAACAACCTCTCCAGTGGCACTAAAACTCTTGGGATATGGTTTGTCTTGAGTTCCATAATGTTGTGGCCAACCACCTTGTTCAAAAAATGATATTTTTGTTGATTTCCTATTTCATCTTCCTCATTCTCCTGATCAAAGGAGATGTTTGAGAACTCTTCAATGGTTTTCCAATCACTAAATACCTACCAATTCTTGACATTGTCTGGTATGGCTATCTTATGTCTCACCTCCACTTCATACTTGAAATTTGGACTAATAGGAGGTTTAAAGGTGCTAACAACCAAGGCTAAAGAATCTTCCCTCTGATTAGCCTCTCTAAGAACAAAGGAAATATTAAATGCTAGAAATAAGTTGTCCACCAAGTCCCATACCTCGTTTCTATATTGTTTCATCCTTTGTTTCTTTTCTTAATAAATGTCTTTGACTTGGTTGACAATCAAATCAGAATCACCAAAGACTTCCAATCTGTCAATGGCCATGTCTTTTGTAGCCCTCAATCCTAGCACTAAGGACTCATATGCTTCTATGTTGTTGGTTGTTTCAAATTTCATCTTATATGAGAGTGTAATCACCTCCTTTGAAGGAGAAATGAGGACTATACCATCCCTAGAACCCTCCTTTGAAGACGAGCCATCAAAATACATCTTCCATACCGCGTTCCCTTGATCTGTCAGTGGTTGATTTATGCATTTGTTGACTGATATTTCTGGTGCATCATCATTTATATGGAAAATAGATGACCCAGTTTCATCCTCAACAACATAAATCTAATGGTTACCTAGATTTTGATGATCACTAGAAATATATGGAAATCTGACCTCTCTGTATAACATCTTGTGTTCCCCTCCAAAGACATGAATGGTTGCATATGTAAGATCCATATGTAGGGATATTCCAACTTTCATGTCCCATGTCTATTATCATATTAATTGATAAGTGCAGACATAAAAGGATCTCCCTAGTTTAACCTCGAAACTAGAACAAAACAAGACATAATATAAAACTTTCCCTAAGTTTTAATTATCAAGCATACTAACTAACAAGAGATAGATGACATACCTTTTAAATGTTGTTTGTCCTTGGTAGTGTCATCCTCGCTCCATTCCCAGGCTTATGGGATGTTGAACCTGTAAAAAGACACAAGCCAATGAAGTGAAAGAAACAATGCATACTCAACAAAACCTATGTATGTGATAAGGGAGTCATACAATAAAATAAGACCAATTTTATGGGAAAGAAATATATCATTGTATTAAAGATATGAAAAGGAGAATACAACCAATGCCTTGATGTTGTAAGGTCCCTTCCAATATTTCCTTGCTTCCCATAGACTTCATCTTGCACGGATTCTGAGACCAACAATCTATTTTGACAAAGCAAATCCCAAAGCCACAAAAATTACCCAAGCTCACACCAAAAGCTAGCCAACTAAGCTAATTTTCCCAAGCTACAAAACAACTCAATCCAACTTTCCCCATGATAAATCCTCTCCTTTTATAGGCTGAAAAGGATAGGGTGAGGAGGTTAGGATGATCCTAAGAGATCAGGGATGTGACTCATATCCAAACAGATCGGAGTCCACCTCACCCTCGAAGCTTCTATTCTAGAACTTTCGAGAAATTCCTCTTTTTCCTTTGTATGAAAATTCTCACACCCTTAACACTGATAAAATTGTGATGATGTCACAAGCCACTGTGGTGAAATCTGCGAAGATCCTAGATCATCACACCCTTAACACTAAGCAAGGTGTGACGATCCCTTTTATAAGGTTTTTGACAAAGGAAAAGTATAATTTCATCTCTCTAGGAAAAAGTATCTTCATTCTTCTTCAAGGATTAAGGCCATTGATCCTTCTAAATACAAAGGATAGGTTTACATCATTAACGATCATATGGGTGACGAAAATAATGTGTAACAGAGAGACTCCCAAAGTATGAAGTTAGAACATAGTGATAGCTAAAATACTTTGTCGAGTGTGTGTAGGGAACAAGGAACATGTCGATCGGAAACCTACTAACAAACAAGGAAATACAATACAATAATATATCATCACTGAGGTAGGCATTCCCATACTCATAATACAAATGAATCAAATCATAAATGCCGACACACAAATATCCATGTCAATTAATACAGGTCATGGCCACCAAACATACACTGTGGATCCATGCGAATATGACTCAAATTTGAACATAGCCACCAAAAATACATTGTGGATCAATGTGTTAAAGACTCAAATTTGAAAATAGCCACGAGACATACACTGTGGATCTATGCAATAGTACAATCTGAATATACTCCAATGCAACCTGAATCTGTCAGAAAAGATTCAAAGTCTTCATCTCTACCACTCTATAGTACGAATCTAACCATGCGAATACATGTGTTGAAGTCGAACACGATAGAAACCACTTGATTACTGGTCATTAGCGAATACCATTAACAAGTGTGAGGGAAATAACCATTAATGTCAATGACTCCTAAGGTACACTAGTACAATCCAATAGGTGAAAATTTGTGAGCTGAAGTCGAACACTCGACAAAATCTCTCGATCAGGGGTCAATAATGAAAAATCACTGTCGAACGCGAGGAAACCTGTCATTGAGGCATGCAAGTTTCAAGGTACCAATTAGTTTCTAAGTCTAATTACTGGATAATGAGTTGAATTCGATAGGAAAAAACTCATCACACAAGGGCCTTAATATATCCCCCATCAATGACATGAAATAGGTAAAACAATTTGAGGTAGATAAGAGTAACAAGTGATTCAGGGCCGACTTAGGGATGGACGATGCAATAAAAGGCTTAAGGACTACATAAATGGTCGACATAATAGAAATATCTATGTTGGCCCTTGGTTATGGAAGGAAGCGAAGATCGAGGAAGAAAAGGTCAAACACGAACTGCGCAGGAGACACAGTGATTGTCACTAGGTCGAAGTAAGCAAAATAGCAGAAAATACAGAGTGAAGTATGTAAAAGAAAGTGGTTGGATGAGGAGATCGAGGATGACAAATCAACAAGGAAGATGGATCGAGGAAAACTCAACAAGAAGAGAAATCCACCATTGGATGCTTTGGAGCACCGCATGAGAAGGGAGGAAAGACAGGCTGGCGAAGCCCTGAAAAGGCTGGTCAAGTTGACCTAGGGTTCTAGACACCTAGGGTTTTGGGTAATTAGAGTTTTGACACCTAGGTTTTGAGCTAAGGTTGTCGATGAAGGACTATAATGTATAAATAGAGGTCGAGAGGACCTAGGTCGGTACGGTACTAGTGTTGGGTATTGATATTGATTGTTTTTGGTTGAGAGATTATTGTACCGTGAGAGAGAGGAGTGTTGAGAGTGAGAGCCTTCTGGTATTGTAAGATATTCAGTTGGGTGTGAAGATCAAGTCTTGCAGCTAGGTGTGCAGGAAGGTGGGAGACATAGAGAAGAAGAGAGAAGATCTACTGACTAAGAGCATAGATCAGAACTGTAAGCTTTATCTCAATATATCATAAGCATAGTTATGTGGATGTAGCCCTAGAGAGAGGGTGAACCGCATATACTTTGTGTTGTATGTTTGATTGGTGCCCAGATCTCTTTCATTGCTATACTGTTATTTTCATTATTGTGTTAGATCAGATTTATAGCTGCGCAGAGTAGATCGAGATGATAAGAGGTATATGAATGTTGTAGTATTGTTGTATTAGTTCCACTTGATATTCCCCTGGTTGTAGACATTTCTGTCCTGCAACCCCCCTCTTAGCTACTTTGGGTGAGACTACATCTGCTTCGTAGGTGTTGCTGAAAGGGCTAGTAGCTAGGTCTTGTTGGTGCGCTCTTGGAGTGAAACCTGGGTCTGCCCCTGTGCCAACAAATGGTTCTATTGTTGGGACCAGACTCTTTTCAAGGGATTGTTAAGGTGGTTCCCATCAAAGAAAAAGATTCAAAAGTGGATAGAGGATCAAGAGAGGGACTTCACTGAAGTCCAGAACAAGAACCCTAAACTGAGTACTTAATAATGGCGACAAATATACATACATTCACGAGATCTTCTTTGGAGGAATCCACCAGGAGTTGTTTGAGTGGTTGGCTAGGCTAGCCAATACCCAGTTCGAGATCAGATATAGACCTCCTGTGGTTTGGACACTAGCACTGATCCAGAAGGACAAGAGAGTTGAAAACGTTGTATCCATAGCAATAGATCATTGGTTTGATAGTACCATTGGAGGGTATATCACTGAATTTGTTGTTGATAGGGTAGAATCATATAGTGAAGTCGAGAGATACTTTTTCAAAGGACCAAGAGGAAACCTTTTTCACTTTATGAAGCTGAGAATCAAGATGTTGTTGCATGAAAAGAACATCTTGAAGATACAGTAGATTGGTTGGACCTGAAAAGGCTAATGTTCAAAAATTCAGACAGCGATAATGACACAGAAGCTGGACATACGCACAGTGGAAGAGTATTCAGAGGGGTTCACCTTGAGAAACTGTTTAAGAAAAACTACGGAGAAGAGGGTTTCTACAGTGGATAAGAAGTAGATATAACCGATGAAGAACATTCAAAACCCACCAGAACAAAAGAAGGGGAAGCTGAAGAACTTTGCCAAAGCGAGCCAAAAACCTCGGGAACTGCGCAAATTACTGAAGTAAGTAACATTAACCCTCCTATTGTTTCAATAGCACCAATCAGCCAGAATAGACAGAACCACGAGAGTCTTTAGAGTGCTATCACTAGAAACTCATCCTATACTCAGATGTGAAGCCTAGGGAACTCTATGGTAGATGAGATGAGGTTGCCTATCTTTAGGGGAGATGGATTTGAGGATCCAAATCAAAACTAGTTCTTGTGTGAGGCCGTGTGGAATATTAAAAGTATCATCGATGAAGCCATCAAGAGAACCCAGTTCAACACTACGCTAAGGGACCACACGCTGATCTGGTACATGAAACTTGTCCAAGGCCTGGCGCAACCTAAGCCACTGAATGAGATAAATAATGTGTTGATTGCAAAGTTTAAGAAAAATAAGTCGGAGTCACAATGTATTAAAGAGCTAAAACTAATCAAACAAAAGGTAGCAAAAAGTCTTTGGGAGTTCGACCAGAGATTCAAAACCCTAACATGCCAATTAACTTTTCAGATTCTCGATCAACAGAACAAAGAATGGTTCATCGCGGCATTGTTACCACACATTAGAGTCCCTATGATGAAACAAAATATTGCATCGTAGGCAGAAGATTTGGAGATCGCCATGAAGCTTGAATAAACACCTATGGGAGAATCTATCTTAGGCATGAGGCAGATCTTGAGCCAGCTGACTAGTTTGTCTCTACAGGTCGAGGATATGAAGAAGGATAAGGGGAAGGACAAAAGAGAAGATATGTGGTGTGTAAGATGCATATCTAAAGGTCGTGATAAGGAACACTGTCCCTTATTTCATGAGTATTTGGCCTTAGGAGATCTGATCCCCTTGAAGCAAGTTAACCTGCCCTGGTGTGATGTATGCAGAAATGAGCATCACCTAGGTAAGTGCTATTACATGCAGAAGTATGTTCAGACACCCACAAACTTGTATTAACATTCTGTAAATCAATGGGGCATGATGATTGAGATTGTAGAGCTTACGATCTCATGCATGAGAGGTCGAGGGACATATAAAAGATTCAAGGTGAAGTACAACAAGAAGGAAACACTCCACAGTACAACTCTCCAGGGAGATGAAAATTCAATCCTCGTGGTGGATACAGAGGACAAGGAGGAGGAGGAGGTATGGGCCAAGGCCGAGGAAAAATTATCTGTTATAACTGCATGCAGCCAGGATACTTGGTAAGGGATTGTCAGAATCCTTGCACAACCTGAAGTTATTGTAAATCTTTTGAGCATGTCATAGAAGAATTCCCTGTGCTACTGTCTAAGCTTCAAGAAAGACGAGGACCCCATCAGAACCCACAAGCACAAAGGATATATGATGAACCACGCGGAACAGACCCTAGAGTTTTTGTTATTACTCGAGGAGGCACTGTTACAAGAGAAGATAAAACAATCCAAAGAAAGATCATAGAAGAGTCAGGTATTAGGAAAGCTATGGAGAAGACTCAGGCTTTTGATGCAAGGAAAGAAAGACAAATCTTTGAGGAAGCAAGAAAGGAGTTCAATGGGAACCAAGGATCCTCATCTAAAACGTGACCAGAAATAAAAGAGTATGGAATGCCTCAACCATTTGATCAATCGGCTTCACCGAAAGAAGGAAAAGAGGTAAGTAAACTCATCGAATTTTTGTACACTTTCCTTAAGTTAATTCGGGATGAGAATTTTGTTCAAGAGTTACGGAACCTAATCACGTAGTATGATCTAGGAAAGGTAGACCCCTTACTAAACAATGCAGTACACCAGATTGGTAAGAAGAGAAGAACAAACAAAGAATTACATTTGAATGGTCAAATAGGAGAGTATGATATAGACTATGTGGTCCTCAACTTAGGGTCGGAGGTCAATGTCATGACGAAGTAAACTTGGGAACTAAAGGGAAAACCGAAGTTGATCTATTCCCCTATCAGGCTTAGAATGGCTAATAAGCAAGTTGTCAACCCATTTGGATGATTGGAGAATGTCCCTGTGGACATCAACGGAGTTAGGACCTTTGCATATTTTGAGGTAATTGAAATTGTTGATGATAGTTTCCCTTACCCTGCATTGCTAGGAATTGATTGGGCCTTCAACAATTCTACTGTTGTTGATTTAAAGAAACGACATGTGACATTTGAAAGAGATGGAATTAGGGTCATTTCACCCTTATATCCAGATGAGGGTCCGCAATATATAGAGCCCATCAGAGAAGAAGACCACACATATGAGCTGGAAAACATATATAAATTAACAGCCAGAAAATAGGATTATATCAACCCTACTCCCGATGGAAATCTAAGTTGGTGAAGTGACAGTGCGTGTTCATCAGATTCAGAAGAAGCACTGGAGAATTGGAAGAACTAGATGTATTACGTATCCACAAGGATATGTGCTCGACTGACCAGAGAAGTTCACCTTGAGCTTTTGTGAATGAAATCATTCTACACGTAAGAGAATTCTAGAGCATCCGAAGGAGAAAGATGAGCAACCCAAAGGCTGTATCGACCCCATGATTATCAAAATAACCAAGTTTTAGCAAGCTTCAGAGGTATGTATCTAAGTCTGTAAATCTGTTGGCTATAATTTAGATGTGTTTATCTCAATTTTACACAGTCTCTAAAATTCTTATTAAGTTTCAGAAACAATTCCGCTGAGAAATCCAACCACCAGACACTCGTCAAGAGAAACAAAGCTAAATAACCATAGACAGGCGAAGTATCTTCTCCAGGGATTGCAAGGCAATCAGAATATGTCCCTAGGTCGGAGCCTATCGTCAAGACAACAACGAAGAAGGTTTTCATCCAGCCTCCATCCTTTGGAGATATAGAGGCAAGAAACGGGTCCAAGATGGCGATCCCATAGTGGGGGGATGTCTTTAACAAGATCAGTCGATAAGAATGCCCAGAATATGTCCCACATAGTGATTCATATGTAAGGGTGCTCAATGCCCAAGTGTTCTCGAACATCTGACAGTCATATCTACACATGGTGGCAAGAAGAAACCCCATTTTCCCCTGCATAGAGGTCCTAAAATGTCTCATCGACCACACAAACACACAAAAATGTTTATTCAACGATGAAAATGGTGGTTGTGTCGGATTTTTCCTCCCGGTAGAAGTTCATAAATATTACAAACTCATAGACCCAGAGGAGCGGCTAAACACATCATGTTGAATTTCTACGAACACCACGACACCAGCCGGGTGATGGCTTCATGGTGGAGGGAGGAAAAGAAGTTTACCAACTCGAGCACTGGATGGTATGGGACGATTCACTTGAGGGAGCCATACATCTATTTGATGGCTCTCATCTACCAGTTATACGAAGAGAAATATTGCTCCAAGTTTTTGGAGGCATGGATGCCTTTGGAATACACATTTGAGATTGTCAGGTGTAGCTTAAACTGGGGAGAAATAATATCCAAGTAACTAAGCATCTCTGTGCTGTAGGCTCAGGCTAAGAAGCAAGGGGAAGAACCAACTTTTTACATGGATTCATACCTGCTCAATTTCATGTGTGCTAGAAACATCTTCGTTGGCAAGAATCTAAGATGGCATGTTGCAGAGCTCCCATTCCATGTCTACTTCAACGTGCTATGGGAAAACAGGTATAAGAAATCTTACTCCCTCGTCTGTGATGAATTCATTGCCCAAATTTATTTTATTCTTTTTAAAAAGGAATTCCAAAGGTTTTCGGCGGCAGCCAAGAAAATGATCTCCAAGGTAGGAAATTGGTATTTGGATGAGTGCGCCACCTACATCAGGGTGTTCGGGGCCACCGAAGAACCACATCTCCTACCAGCTCATGTCCTAGACTACCTCGTCATAGGAGAAATATGTTATCATACCATCTTGCCAGGCTACAACGCCACCTTGGTCAAAGACAAGAAACATGCTTTCATACCCGATGGTTTCCATGTATTGTTATATTTGGTAAAGGATACTGCTCAAGACAAACAAGAAGGGTTGAGTCTACTCGAATCCCAATTCTCAATGGGTCGATTTCGCAAGCACGATTCAAAGGGCCTAGTCCTAAAACATGCTTCACAGGTGTCGTCCTGTTGGTCATATGCTCACGACAAGTTCTAAGATGAATTCTTCACAGAGAACACCTAGGACTGGGACGAGGTGGTGCAAAGGATGGTCGACCCGAAAATGACCAGGTTCAAGGCCATGATCATGGATGAACATGCGGCAATAATAGAGAAGTCGGCTCAAGAGGCCCTCAGAGTCATGGAAGAAATTAGAGCGACATAGGAAACATAGGTGTAGAACAAGGGATTTTATATGAAACCATAGGCATGGGAAAGGGGATTGATCCTAATGGAACAGGCACAGAGAGTAATTGATCAATTACAGAATGAAACGAACCTCGTAGAAATGACAAGAGTCCCTGCTGACAACCCAATCGAAAGTTGAGTAGGTCGAAGTGACCCAGAGCCAATACAAATTGAAGAGATCATTAGGTTAGATAACCCTAAAGTTTCAAAACCACATGTTAGATCGTTAGGGAATGTTTTAGCTCAGCCAGATATAGAGAGGACATCAGGGAGAGAAAGTGCACCAAACCCCTTACACAACTTAATCACGATCTATGATGATGAGGAGATTTCAAAGGTTTCCTTGGTGACTCCGATACAGATCATAGAGGAAAAGGAACCCGATAAAGCATCTTCCCCATCTCCCGATGCTCAAATTCATAGCCTTCCAAAGAGTGACCAGGAGGTTGAAAGTGTCTTAGACACTGAGCTACTCGATGCACTAGATACCCATGTGGACAACTTGAAGGACAAGCTAGGGTTGGGAAAGAAGAAGAAGAAATTCCATAACATGAAATCGGCATCTCAACAGTCGATTATCAGGTAAGTATAGATCCTTCCCCTGATGCATCAATTTCTGTCATTACTTTATCTCTCGATGAGAAACAATCAGAGGATGAACTTTTGGAACACATAGGAGAGGTTCAAGAACCCAGTATTGAACAGATATACACCATCGAGAGCTTGCGAAATATGCTTACCTTGGGAGAGAAGAAAATCCATGAACCCATGGATCAGGTTGTTGATATACAAGCCATCTCCTATGACTGAAAGAGGAAATCCTCATGAAGAGAACCACGAGGAAGAGGAGGCTTACTTTGTATCGCTCCATCCTCATCACCATAGAGGAGAAATTGACTAGCACGGAGCATGAAAAGAAGTCTGAGCTTATTGGCACAGGAATGGAAATAAAAAATGCCACCCTGGATAGAACGAGGAAGGATGAATAGGATCTCACTGTTGTGTTGAAGGAGTTGGAGAATCTATGCCTTTTGGTGAAATATTATCAGGACTCCACATACGCCACAGTGTTCTTGAGAAGCGAATTCCAGGATGTCTATATTAAATTTACGAATGAGCGACACATTTTCACTACAGGGATAGGGAGATGTGCAAGGATATGTAAATATGGTATGAGAAAGCACACCAAGTAGTGGAAAGGATCGATTACATCAGTGCAGTTCAGCAGGGCTGAGACGTTGAAGAGCATGGAATTCGGGTACTAAGGGATAGCAACATGGATCGCATAAATAAGTCAGTCGAATACTGGGTGAAAATGGCCCAAGAAACTCAGTAGGAAATCCAAGAGAAATGGGCCGAATGTGAAAAGAGTTGGACCAAGATCAATCGGACGATGAGAGACATCGGCCTTTCAGAATTCAGCGCACCCGATGACATTGCCGACTTGCATGACATAGTCAAACTACATGTTGAAAAAATCTCATCATGGGATGTGGAGATAGAAAAGGTGACAAACATGGCACTAGGTCAAGTAGAGCAGTTCATGAATCACTTGATCAAGGATCCGACAGTGTTACAACAATTAATTGCTAGAGTAGTCAACTATCGAGCATGGGAAGTGGAGATAAAGGAGATCCTTTCGACCCCGATGGACCAACCCATATTCCTGTATGCCAACACATGCGAGGAGATATTTGTAAAATGGTCGAAGTATGATAAGATTCATCCACTCAAGTGAAACCATTTGATGACTCTTAGATGACTGAAAGATGAAAGCACCATGTGGCGATGTTTTGTTTTACTTAGCTTGCACTTTTGATATTTTTTTTTAGTTAATAATATGTTATAAATAAGAGGATTGAACAGTTAGAGAGAGGTCGATGGTTTATGCAAAGACCCTCATTTTTGGATTTGTAAAGAACTATTTCAGAGATACCTTAATTGAGAAGTCATGTCTAGGACCAGAGACAAGTTTATGTTCATTTTTTCATCAAACGTATCTGTGATTGGATTTGAAGAAGAATTATTTCTGATTTTTATCTCATGAATGGATGTTGTAATGAGTAAGAGCCTATGAATCTGTTGATAAGTTATCTAATTCAATATTTTTATAATTCTTGTCTTTAATGATGAAAAGTAAATCATTGTGTTAATGTGTGACCAATGAGTAGAGCTAAGAAAACTATTTTTCTGTCCATCATTTATTACATGTATGTTTTGTTCTTATAATTGTATCTCAGCCAATGGTTGGAACTCCAGCGGGCTAACGTATTAGTACTAGGATTTCCATAGGTGTAAGAATCATTTTTTGCATGCTTGAGCACGAGGGTTATCCCAAGCTCAAACTTCTTCAGAAGTTAATCATTTCCCCTTTTTTACCCAATTGTTTTATACCATCATTTATCTTGTATTGGTCCCACCTATAAGAGAAAATACAAAAAAGAGAACATTGAAACTAAAGGAGGAGATTTCACAAGAAGACATCTTGTCAATCACTACGTAAAGCCCATCGATTAATTGGATGGATTGAAAGATCTAGAGAACCATTCCACCATTAAATGCTGTGGAGTCTAATTAGGCCTTGGTGGTGGGTTTGGTTCCTACTCTTGAGTTAAAGGGATTTAGGACCCCTCAACAGAATTGGCGCTAGAAGCATGGATGAAGAATGAATGGATGACAATAGTTTTGACATAATATTCCACAGAGTCTATAGATTCAAAACAACCTGCATGCATGGCTAGTCATTCTCAAGATAGCCCACACAGATTGAGTACTCCTGAAACGAGTAACTCACCCCAACAAGAGGAAGAACATATATTCCCTCAAATACCTTATGCTCTTCCTCACAAGGAGTTGAGCCAGTTCAGAAGAATCACAAGAGCTTACACCTGACAAATCAGAGCACTACCCTTAGCTCTGTTACTTCCTCGTAGAAAAAAAGTAATAAGACCAGTGGTCAATACCCTTGACTAGGTTTTCGTTCACACAGTAGAATACCTGGTATATTTTTCCCTCACCTAAATCAAACATCCTTTTAATATAATCCCCGAAACACCATCCGGTAACTTCTCTGAGCCCGACGACTTTTTCAACGAGAAAGGGTTTAACTCAGAACAATTAGTTTTAGGGTCGGATGACATGGAATATAACAATGATCATAATGAATAAAGGGGAATCCCACCTCATAATAATAAACCTTGGTTAGCCAAAGATACTCTGGTCATCCTCGAACAAGTACATAACTTTCCTCGACATCCAGAAATGTTACTCCCTAAATTTGGTCCTGAAACCTCGAGATTTCCTGAAGACCATATCAAAAAATTCATACTAGTTATCAGATTGATGAATTTCCAACATGACGACGTAGTATGTAGGATTTTTCCCTATACTTTTGAGAATTCAGCCTCCACATGGTATTTTAACTTACCTGTAGGGTCCATAACTAGTTGGACAAAGTTTCAAAAGGATTTTCTAGATAAATTTGTAGAAGAAACCACTACAGGAGATTTGATGGCCGAGTTGTTTTCCGCCACCATGAATTACAAGGAGAAGGTTAAAGAATTTAATCAACGGTTCACCACTATCCTAAACAAATTTCAACCTGAAGCTAAACCCACCCAGAAGTTGCAAATCAAAGTATATGCTAATGCTCTCCCAACTTCTATTTCCATGTTTGTGAAGAGGGCTGCCAAAATAACCTTAGCTGAGAATTTTGAAGAAGCCAAAACAATAGAATTCCAAATGAAGGGATGTAAATAAGGACAGGTCTCATTAGTTAAGAAGGAATTTCAACCTCCTCCCAGGAGAGGACTCTTGTTGACCAGACCTCTAGGGAAACAAACAGAACAAGGTCCCGAAAAGGGAAGTGGTAACATAGAATAGCTACAACGCATGGTTAAGAAGTTGTCAAATGAAATGATAGACATGAAAAGAAGTGCAGGGGAAGGAAACCAAGACCAGAGGCCCTATAAACCTTTTTTTTTAAATAAATCCATTGTTCAAAGCAATTGAACCTCCCCCAACCAACTTAAACATCGACCTGGGAAATGTAGCATCTGACTCTTTTTGTACCTATCACCAAGAGAAACACTTTGAAAGTGACTGCCCATAATGGGTGCATGCCATGAATTTGATGGCCAACCTATTTCTAGATGAGGTTTCCCTAATCGAACAATCAAGTGGCTCAGTTATGAATATTGTTGATCAGGAAGAAGTTGATCCACCAGAATAAACAACCATGTTGATATGGAACCCTGACCTACCAATGCCTTTCGATGACCTATTTGAGGTTCAAGAACCACTAATAGAGGTCTTGGTTGTGCAAACACAAAGTAGGGGTCAGCCTGTCTCAAATGACCTTACTACGACCCAAACTTCAGGAGGAAAACCAGCTCCCGATCACCCGAAAGAACCTTTTGTTCCCTAAAGAAATCCTATAAACATCCATACAGGAGAGTAGCCCAAGCTATACTACAACATAGTAGAAGATTTGAAAAATTTGAAGGCAAATATATTGGTCATGGACATGTGTATAATCCCTCAGCAAAAGGACTTTATGTTACAAACATTGAAGTCAGTAGAAACTCCTACAACAAGCATTGATCAAGGAGAAAATACAGACCTCTCAGATCTAATAAATAAACCAACTATGAATGCTTTCTTTGAAGATAAGAAGGGAAATCCTTTTGTCCCACTGTTCCTTTTGACATTTGAGGTCTTCAACAGAAACCTCCATAACTGTTTGGTTGACTCAGGAGCATCCTCCAATGTTATTCCATTTTCTATTTACAAGAAATTAAATGTAGTCCCTTTCAAAAGTGATAAACATGTGATACAACTAGACAAAAACCAGGTGAAGGTTATGGGGGAGCTCAAATATGTAATGATCAGAATGGAGACACACCCTCAATTTTTTTAATTAATTTACATCATTGTAGTAGATATCCCATAAGATTATGGATTTCTACTAAGTCGAGATTGGTTCAAGAAGTTAAAAGGATACTTTAGTACAGATTGGGTTCACCTTTGGCTTCCATTAAAGGGACGCACGAATATGATCAGGTTCGATATGGAAAGATATCTAAAACATATTGTCACTGAGCTAGAAACCCTTAATGAACCCTCATTGGCAGATTTCCCCGTGCTAGGAAATTATTCCTGTGACTCCGATTTCGGGAATTTCTCCCCCCTCTCATCTGATATTCCTCTTACTCAAAACTTTGAAATAACTTTTCAAGAAAATTTTCCAACAATGAAAGAGGAGACCCTCTTCTATCAGGCACCGGTGTTAGAAACCATAGAATAGATAAGAGGAAAGGAAGAAAGTGGTAGAAGAAAGGAAGTTGACGGTTTTTTCTCACAAATTTGGACCTTATACTTTGATGGATCCAAATTGCAAGAAGGGCCAGGGGCAGGGTGTATCCTCAGTAATCCAAAAGGTAAACGGAATTTTGTGTCCTGTATACTATAATTTGAATGCGCAAACAACACCGCCTTGTATGAAGCTCTAGTACAAGGGCTAAAGAAAGTCATAGAATTAAACGTTAAAGAATTGAAGGTTTTCAAAGATTCTGAAATCATTGTTAGACAAGTAAGGAACACTATACATCGCAACTCTCCTCACCTAAGTAATTACCAACATGAAGTGCATAGACTAATAGAACATTTTGAAGCCTTCAACATTACAACGATCTCCAGAACAAAGAACACTCTTGTTGATTCTTTGGCCATCATTGCCTCAAGGATATCACCTCTAGAAGAATATGAATCCTCTTAGTTCACTATGGAGCTACTCTACAAACCATTGGTTCCCAACAACATTTCTAATTGGAAGGTCTTTGAAGAAGATGAAAAAATCATAATTTTTTTAACCAATCAGGATAATTTTAAAGATTTGGCTATTGACAATGAAGTATTTAAGGAAAATTAGTAGAATGAGGTCCTCATACAGATTAACCAATCGACAAACCAAGGTCTCACATGATACCAAAGGGAGTAGCCAGTTTAGAAAAAAAAAATGACTTAAGGTAAAGATTCAAAGGGTCAATGAATGCAAAGATGTGGAGTTTATGTCCCATATATGAAACTATAAATATAGGAACCCCAGAAAACCCCAAGAATATAAATCTCGGCAAGACAATATCTAAAGAGGAAAGGAAGGCATATCTCAAACTTTTCAGACAATATCAAGATGTATTTGCATGGTCCTACCGAGATTTGAAAACTTATGATACTCGCATCATTCAACACACAATCCCATTAAATCCTGGAGTGAAACCCTTCTAGCATAAGCTCTAGAAGTACCACCCATCCCTGGAGCCTCTCATGTGTCAAGAGTTAAAGAAATTACTAGATGCCAATATTATCTTCCAAGTTAGACACTCTATATGGGTAGAAAATTTGGTTTTTGTGAGGAAACATTCTGGGGTGATCCACCTATGTGTAGATTTCATAAACTTCAATAGAGCTTCAGAAAAGGACAATTACCCAGTCCCACCAATGAAGCAAATATTGAAGACCATGTCTGTCTCTGAGATTTTCTCCATGATGGATGGTTTTTTAGGTTACAACCAAGTTCTAGTTTCAGAGGAAGATCGTTTGAAGACTACCTTCTGAACCAAGTGGGGAACCTTCGCTTGTAAACGCATGCCCTTTAGGTTAATCAATGAAGGGGAAACCTTCCAAAGGGCCATGGATGTAGCATTTCGGGGACTAATCAACAAATCTATAGTGGTTTATTTGGATGACTTGAATGTGTATTTGAAGAACAAAGAACATCACATCCAACACTTAACCCAAATTTTTGAAAGGTGTAAGAAATAGGGTATATCCTTAAACCCTAAGAAAACTATCTTTGGTGTTGAGGAAGGTAAACTACTAGGTCATATTATATATCAAGCAGGAATTCGCATAGATCCAGAGTGAATTAGGGATATATCTTATCTTACATTAACCCAAAACAAAAACGCTATGCAATCCTTCTATGGGAAAATAAATTTTGTAAGGAAACTCACCCCTGATTTCGCTGAAACTATCAAACCCTTGTAAAAAATGATCTGCAAAGATGTTGAATTTAAGTGAGATGATGAATGAAAAATTTCTTTCAGCAATATTAAGGCTTCAATATCTCAAGCCCCAATTTTGCGAAGTCTCCACTTTAGCAAAGATTTCTTCCTCTATACTTTTTCCTTCGACCAATCGTTAGCTACAGTATTGAGTCAGAAGGATGATGACAACAACCAGGCCCCGATATCATTCATGAGCACTAATCTCCAAGGGGGCGAACTAAATTACCCTTCTATAGACAAGTAGGCTTATGCAATATAAAAGGCAGTGAAACACCTCAGATGTTACATCCTAAAGAACCATACGAAAGTCATCGTGCCTCACCTGGAATTCTAATCCCTATTCACTCAACAGGAGATGGGGGGAAGAAGAGGAAACTGGATGGTAGTAGTCCAAGAATTTGATCTAGATATAAAACATGCTAAACTAATTAAGGGACAAGGGTTATGTAAACTGGCAGTTGAATCCCAAGACCAAGTAAATGAATACCTCGGATGGGAGAATGAATTGGTATTATGGTGTTGTGAAGCATCATACGTCTCCCCGGGGCAAGAGTCTTGGTATGAGAAACTAACTTATCTCATGCATCATGGGACTTGCCCAGAAAACCTAAATCCTAGGGAAAGGAAATCCCTCAGGTTAAAATCAACATAATATCACCTCATAAATTCGGTGCTCTTTCGTGTTTATTATGATGGGCTACTTTTAAGATGTCTCGAATGCGAATATGCAAACAAGGTTCTAAAGGAGATCCATGATGGTCTTGCAGGTGGACATTTCACAAGAAACACCACCACTCACAAAATATTGAGAGTTGGCTATTATTGGCCTAATTTGTTTAGGGATGCTCACGAATATGCTAGAAACTATAAAACTTGTCAAATAAGTGTAAGGAGGGAAAAAAGAGCAACTGTCCCACTCCAACTTGTGGTCGTCTCCAAACCATTCAAGCAATGGGGGTTATATATCATAGGATAATTTACAATGAGTTATTCAAAACATCATAGATACATACTGACTGCCACAGACTATTTCACGAAATGGGCATAGGCCATCCCTTTGACTCATGTAAAAAAAAAGGTGGTGATCCAATTCATAGAACAACATTTGATTACGAGGTTCAATATGCCTTCCATCCTTGTTTTTTATAATGCCTCTTACTTATCTTCCACACTATTAACAGAGTTTTCTTTAGACAAAGGAATCATAATCAGATACTCTGCAAACTACTATCCATAGGGGAACAGAGTGGCAAAATCAACCAATAAGAACCTAGTGAGGATATTAAAGAAAATAGTTGTAGACAACCAGAGGAATTGACACAGTTCACTTCATAATTCCTTATGGGATGACAGAGTAACACCCAAAGAAGCTATAGGGAATTCCCCATACTTTTGGGTATACATACAGGAATCCTTTCTCTCGAACGAGCTATATCTTCCATCTCTTCATCTTGCTCATGATTCTAGAGGGAAACCCTCATCAATTATACAATGAAGATTTGATACCCTCCTTGTTGGCCCTTGACCCTGTTTTGAGGGTTCTTGGTCATGTTTGACCATTTTGGACTTCGACAGACTATCGAAGGTGAAGTGGAAGACAAAGCAGAGATCATGGGATCTCGTCCCCTTTTTGGGTCCTTTTTGGGATTTGGGAATATGTAACAGGTATGGGAATGTCGGCCCATGGGTTTACCCATGCTTAAGCCTATTTTGTAATATATAAATAGATGTCTAGGCGAAGTAAAGAAATAAGAAGAAGAAGAGGAATTTATGTGATGTTGTGCTAAGTGCAGGTGTGGCTTGTAAATTATTTGTGAATACTGTGAGACTTGCATATCTAAGTGCAAGTAGTTGTAACAAATTGTGGAAGGCTTTGTTCTATAATGCAAGGAAGAAGGATCTAGCGAGATGCGCAGATCTTTTGTCCTATGTAGAGTAGGGTTTTGAGTCTCTATGCATGTAACCTATTGAAGAAGCTAATAAAGAATAAGAGTTGGTGGATGTAGCCCAGGGTGGGGGTGAACCACGTATATGTTATGTTGTTATTCTTTGTGCGATGTGTTGGTGTATTTATGTGTTATTTGCTAAGTATTTGATATAGATAGATAGATAGATCTGTTTATGCTTTATGCTTATGATGAATATGAATGCTAGATATGACATAGGTGAATGTGCTTAGTGCTTGATTATGCTAGATCTTATCCATTTATTTATGCTAAGTGCTTAAATACATTAGATCAGGGTGAATGTTGCGATGCTCTATTTTCTCTATGGAGTAGATATCTATTAAATAATGATGAAATAATGGTTCTAAGTGCTCTATAAAGTATTATAATCACATGTTTCTGTCCCAACTAAGGTTGCAGACACATGAGTCCTACAACCACCCCTGCATCTACCTCAGGTGAGACTTCATCTGCTTCACAGGTGTTGTCGAAAGGGCCGGTAGTTAGGGTTTTGTTGGTGCGTTGTTGTAGCGTTGAACCCTGGGTCTGCCCCTGTGCCAACAAATGGTTCCATTGCCAGGACCTGAAAATGTGATTGCTGGGAACTGAGGAAGAAGAAGCTTTATGCAAAGATCCAACCTGAAATTGTGAAATCTTTGTGCGTAGATCTGTTGCTCTAGTGCGCAGTAATCTACTTAGTTTGACAATTTCTATGCTAAGGAAAAGAAGTTTGATCTAAAGAAAAGAGGTAATATCTGAAAGATTTGTGCTCTGAGAAAAGTAAAAGTGAGACTTTTTTATTAAAAGAGGTAATATCTGAAAGCTTTGCTCTCTGATAAAGGTAGGAATACTTAAAAGTTCTAGATCTGAAAGATTTGTGCTCTGTAGAAGTAACATAAGTGTAAATTTATGTTTCAACTGAATGGATCTAGGTATGTTTAATAGATTATATCCTAGCTTGAAAACTAGGGTATTAATAGATGAAGGAAGATTTGATACGAGTAGATATGATCATAATAGTGAAAAATATGTTATACCTATGCATAGAAAGAATGTTTGGCCTAATAAGTGTATTCAGGATCCTAGACAGAAATGTTTGCAGGTTAGCTACCATGATCCTAGCACGTAGTACAGGAAAGGTTGGGGATCATTTGAAAGAAAGAGAGAATTAACCCTCTATTACAGTTGAAGAAAACCGAGAAGAATTCCCTGGGAGAAGACCTAGTTGTCGTTGTTGTAAAGCTATGAACCATGAATTAATGGATTGACCTAGAATGATTGCTAAGTTTGAAAAATGAATATGAACCAAGAAAACCCTAAAGTAGATCCAGAAACTAAGATTATGACAGAATCCCAGAAAGAATCAGAGAAAGTATTGTTATAGATGAAAGAAACCCTGAATGACCACCGACATGTCAGATCAGATGTCTTCAAAGAAAAAGAATGCCTTGAAGAAAGAATAGGAGACTTCAACATTGACTGTGTTCTAGATGAGGAAACACAAGTGAATATCATGACAGAGAGAACTTGGGAATCTATAGGGAGGCTTTCTATGATTCCTTCATTAGAAGGAATATGACTATTCAAAGGAAAGTTGATAAACCTATGTGGAAAACTCACCCGGATACCTATGAATGCCAATGGAACTTCGACAGAGGAAGATTTTGAGATTATTATATTTATTGAGAACAGTGCCCCATTTACCATGATACTAGGAAAACCTTGGATTGAAAGAGATCACGCCAGAAGGCAAGAAGAAGAAGAAGTTTTAGAGAAGAAGAAGCAAGAGTTAAAAGAAATCATGACTAGAAGGATCACACACTTGATTGAAGAACAAAAGAACAGATCGAAGCTATTTAACACCAGAGACCCGAATGTCAAAGTTGTAAGAACACTAGAAGACCCACAGAAGATTGAAATACCTATTCCAGATAAATAATAAGGATCACCCTCGAATCTTAGGAAAGAATCTCAACAGCGCGAACTAACTATGCCAAAAGAAGACAAGAATCAGAACAGAAAAAGGAATACCGAGATGAAGCTCACTGGGAAGAAGGCTAGAAAGCTAAGTAAGAAGATATCTAAGATCGACAAGTTGCAAAAGGTTCTACAAGGAACCTTGTAGAAGGAAAATTTGCAAAATTGGAGCTTCATCGGGATATCAGAACAACCACACATGACACTTCGCCATGGCGAAGCAATATAGCCATTGGGGACATTATAACCGTTAGACGAACACTCCAAACTAGTAGAAAGGAATTTATGGTCAGATAGCTCGCCATCAGACCGTTGGAACCATGTCGTAACAGACAAAACAGAGTTAATGAAGGATTCTAACCCGTTGCAAGAGATCAGTTGTTGAGTTACCTGTTTATCCCATCGCACCATGCACCAAGAACACTTTTTCCAACCGAGAGTTTGAGCCCGCAAACTAAGTTTATTTTTCACAGTGATCATCGCACTCATTCTCTCTATCTCATTACTATGTCTAAGTTACCCTTCGAACCCGATATTTTTAACCCCGAGCGTGTATGTCAGACGAGTTGATCGTTGCAAAGAATGTTGTTGAATAAGTTCTGATCAAAATCATGATAGAAAGATTCATGTCTATGTCTACAGGTGTACAAGCATCATCAACAAGAGGACTACCAGCCTCTCCATCAAATTCTCGCGGAGTCGGACTATCCCAACCATCAGATGAAAAGAGAACCAAGCACAGGGATGATCTAGCAAATGCCAAATTGATCCTGACCATATTACCTGCATATATTCCACCTCTGAGCAGCACAATAAATCGAGATAGTGTGCCCATATATTTCGAATACACCTTGGTTACGATGTACCTCTCGAAGGGGATATGTGCAGTTTGAGAAGACCTAGATAAGATTGTAGAATTGAAGTTTAGTGACTTCAACATCAGAGATTGCAAAGTCTATAACATGATCGCCCCACATAAGTACCTGACCAGAACTAAGGGGAAGAATTTGAATATAATCCCCCAATCATGGACTACGAACCTCACACAGTCCACCCTACTGAACATCATGAAGATTCCCCACTTTGGTAGACACGAGGAAGTCAATGCCTGTGTCAAGATGTTGCTTTCTTGTTACCATGGTGGCTATTTGTGGTGAAACCATTATATAACAGTTGATCTGACATTGATCAATCAGATCATAGGGTTGAGTATGCAAGGACTTGATCCACAAGAGTTTTACCCTAGAAAAGCCATGGATTGTGCTCTAGCACAGAATATCAACGACAATTATGGCAATGTCAAGAAGGGAACGTGAGGCTACAAGGTAGCTTCTATATAGAGTGGCACAATGTGCCTCTCCTGTTAGTTGATTGCAGAGAAGTTGGTAAGAAAGCACCGACCTACCCAAGTCACCGGTTTTCTAGTTGACCTCACAGGGAAGTGCGCGGAAGGACTTCAGATGAACTGGGCGAAGTGCTTGGTGAACCAGTTGGAACTTGACTACAGAGAAGCATAGGATCAAGAATATGAATTTCATTTCAGCTAGCTCTTGATCCTTATAGCTTTTGTTTCCTGGGAGATGTTGGAAGGTGCGACCTTCCTAGACATCGAGCCATTTGAACCGTTGGGCGCGAAGTTCGCTACCCTTTGGTATTCAAGCAATATGAATAAACAGTGGCAGTCAAATGTTGTTTTTCATACCTACTACAATCAACTGAAGATAGCCATAGAGTACGAGCCTCGCATGACTCCGAACACTCTACACCGGTTCAGGCATTTGATGAAGTTCAGCGAAGATCGACATTTTTTTTACATCACAACGTGCACCGACGAAAAAAAGAAAAAGCTTCAATCCTATTATAAGCTGATAGAGGAGGACTTAGAGGAGATCACTAAGGAATGGTCAAAGGACCTCCTTATTCGAGAAGACCTTATGGAGATATCTGACATTGGCAACCCAAAAACAACGTGGGATACACCCGAACCTAGCAGAACAAAGAAGACCGAAGAGGTCCAAGGATTAGACAGTGCATCCGTGAAGACTACTTCCATATCACTAGAGCAAGGAGGTGATGGTGAAGATTCAGATGACAAAGAAGTCAAACAGAATCAAGGAGATGAGGTTGACCCCCTGAAGCAATGGAAAGGTTCACCTCTGAAACCTTCCTCCCGGAAGAAATTGAAGGCCACCACGACCAAGATGCAGACTGTCCTCACCTTTGATGACTTCAACTTCCTCATAGTATCCCTACAAGATGCTTCGTTGGAAATAGCAGAGAAACAAGAAGCAAATAAAGAGGAGATGTATGATTGAATTGGGACTGAACTTTGATGGGTACAGCAGGCCCTACAGTCCAGCCGCGCAATCCACACTATGTCGGGAGAACCAGAATTGGGAGATGAGCCAATCCAACTCCACCGCCTAGCCGATACAGTCGAATCTTGACTTCGATGAGCACAGGAAGAAACAAAGAAATCCATCGAGGCTTTGACACAAGTACAAGGAGTACTCGTAGAGAAACGCAGTGTTGCAGAACATGAAAAACTTTCTCTCCAAGCGAAGTTTGATGAAGAAAAAGCACAGCTACAACAAGAAAAGGAACAGTTGCTCATGGAGCAAATTGAAGTAAAAGAAGTGGTCAACAGATCACTTCACTCTGTGACAGTCTTAGAAATCAAGGCAGAAGACTGAGTTACACAGCAGGTGAACCAGCTCGTAGAAGCCATCCAACAACTACAACAACGCATACCAGATTTGGAGCTACACACTGTACCTGAGACCCCACAAGATGTAAGAGACCAAAGAGAAGAAACCACCCGGAGCACAGTTGAAAGGATAAAGGCTCTTACCCTGGAATGTAAGAAAATCACTGATCGCAGTGCCCAGACCTATGAACAACTCAAGGAGAATCTGGAACTAAAGGCACTGGAATCGCAGCTCCAAGAGGAGAAGTATCAAGTCAAAACGATACAGGCACAATTGAAGCCCCTGTCAGCTGTGGAAATAATGAAGCGATCCCAAGAGTAGCAGACCACCCAGTAGCAGATCCACACTATCCAGAGCATATTTATGGAGGTAACTTAGAAACTCCACCCTATACAATAAAAGGCTTACCAATTGTTTACAGAGGTAGAAGGCCAAGGAGAAGTGCTAGAGCAGGTTGTCACTACAGCTGAACAACATCTAGAGGGACCTATTAATGATGCATTCATCCAAGAGTTCACTAAATAGTAGGCCATAGCACAACAACAAATTGAATCAGCTCGAGCCAATCTCGAGGCGCTCGAAGTAGAACTAGTCAAACCAAAGTGACTTAGGAAGGGTCACAAGTGAGTGTTGGGGGCATGTTGGCCCTTGACCAAATTTTGAGGTTTCTTGGTCATGTTTGACCATTTTGGAATTTGAAAGATTGTCGAAGGTGAAGCACAATACAAAGTAGAGATCATGGGATCTCATCCCCTTTTTGGGTCCTTTTTGGTATTTGGGAATATGTAACAGTTATGGGAATGTTGACCCATGGGTTTACCCATTCTTAGGCCTATTTTGCAATAAATAAATAGATGTCTAGGTGATGTAAAGAAAGAATAAGAAGAAGAGGCATCTATGTGATGTTGTGCTAAGTGCCAGTGTGGTTTGTAAATATTTTGTGCATACTGTGAGATACTTGCAGAGCTAAGTGAAAGTGGTTGTAACAGATTGTGGAAGGCTTTGTGCTATAACGCAAAAAAGAAGCATCAAGCGAGTTGTGCAGATCTTCTATCCTATGCGGAGTAGGGTTTTGAGGCTATGTGCATGTAACCTATTGAAGAGGCTAATAAATAAGAAGAGTTGGTGGACTTATCCCTAGGGTGGGGGTGAACCACGTATATGTTGTGTTGTTCTGCTTTGTGCGATGTGTTGGTGTATTTATGTGTTATTTGCTAAGTGCTTGATATAGATAGATAGACATATATGTTTATTCTTTGTGCTTATGATGAATCCGAATGCTAGATCAGACATAATTGAATGTGCTTAGTGCTTGAATCTACTAGATCTGATCCATTTATTTATGATAATTTCTTAATTACATTAGATCAGGCTGAATGTTGTGATGCTCGGTTTTCTCTACAGAGTAGATATCGGTTAAATAATGATGAACTAACAGTGCTCGGTTCTCTATCAAGTATTATAATCACAGATCTTTGTCCTAGCTAAGGTTGAAAACACCTTATTCCTGCAACCACCCCTACCTCTACCTCGGGTGAGACTTCATCTGCTTCGAAGGTGTTTCCAAAAGGGCTGGTAGTTAGGGTTTTTTTGGTGTGTTGTTGTAGCGTTGAACCCTGGGTCTTCCCGTGTGCCAACACTCCTCATGATGGAAGAAGAGAGGGAGAAAGAAAAATCGAAGTTAATATCTCATCAACAGGTATTTAAAAGGTGGCTTGATAAGCATAAGGCCAAAGAGAAGAATTTTGAGGTAGGAGACTTAGTCCTAAAATGGGACAGAGAAAATGAGCCAAAGGGAAAACATTCGAAGTTTCATAATCTATGGCTCGTACCTTTTTAGGTAGCCGAGAAAATTGGGATAGGCATGTATCGGTTGAAGTATCTGAGGGGGAAACCTGATGCCATCCCGATGAATGGCCAAGCACTAAAACAATATTTTCATTAAAAGTTTATATGTGTGTGGGTGTGTTTTCACGAAGTTTTATTTTTACATAGGATGATTGCAGAGTGCATTTTTGTTTTTGTTTCTTGATATAGTACTTCTGTGCTTTTGACGATTGTGTTTACCAAGACTTTGGTTGACCTCAATTCATGCGATATAACGAACTCTGTTCTTGACTCATCGCGTACATACAACACAAGAAGCGCTCAGAGACCTGTGGTTGTTTTAAAAGGTTTTCTATCTAACCTGTGCAAATGAACAACCTTGGAAAAGTGATGAAGTGTCTTCCTAGTGGTCTGGTAAAACCTTAAGGGAAAGTTGGTAAGATGGAAAGGAATACATGTACCTCAAGATAGAGATAGAAAAAAATTCACCTTAACCATCTCATTTTGAAAATAACGAACGTCCTCCTCTCCCACTCGCTCAGGGCATTCTGCTGAAATAAAATCAATTATACCAAATGAGCGCATAGCAGGAGAGGGTATGTATATAACTTCGTCGGGGCTATGGACGTTCGTTTCCAGTAGAGAAAGGTCTGTGACATCGGGGTGACTCTGTTGAGGCTATGGATGCTAGCTGGTAGCGGAGCAACACCGTAGCAAGTGAATGATGATAACTAAAAGGCCTAGTTCTAGTGAATGATTTACTTGACTCTTGTCAAGGAGGGTGTGACTTAAGGTTATAGGAAACGAAGGTGGAATAAAGTTTGAAACCCCACAGGGAGACCTAGATGCACCAACCAGTGAATTTCAAATGCAAGGATAAAAGAGGCTCTGATAAAACCAGTTAAGTTCTTAACCATCTTTTGCATCAATTGAGCCCGAGGTAGGAACAAGGATTCTTCTTTCACCCAGTAAGTCTCCATTTGTTGAGCACTCAACAAACCTTAAAAAACATTTATCAAGACAACAATTGGAATACATCCCTAGGTCGTAACCTATCGTGAAGACAACAATGAAGAAGGTTTTCATCCAGCCTCCAACCTTTGGCAATACAAAGGCAAGAACTGGGTCCAATATTGAGCTCCCACAGTGGGGGGATGTCTTTAATAAGATCATTCGATAATAATACCTAGAATATGTCCTACACAGTGATCCAAAATTAAGGGCGCTAGAAGACCAAGTGTTCCCGAACATATGACGGTCGTATCTACACATGGTGGCAAGTAGAACCCCCATTTTCCCTTGCATAAAGGTCTTGAAATGTATCATCAACCACATAGACACACTGAAATATTTAATCAACGATGAAAATGACAAGTGTGTCGAAGTTTTCCTCTCAGTATAAGTTCAGAAATATTACAAACTTAGAGACCCAGAGGAGAAACTAAACACAAACTTCGTGGTGAAGTTATATGAACACCATGACACCATCCAGGTGATGGCTTCATGGTGGAGGGAGGACAAGAATTTTACCAACCAAAGCACTGGTTGGTATGGGACAGTTAACTTGAGGGATCCATACATTTATTTGAGGGCTCTCATTTGCCAGTTATACAGAGAGAAATATTGCTCCAAGTATTTGGAGGAATGGATGCCTTTGGCATACACAATTGTGATCGTAGGGTGAAGCTTCAACTAGGGAGAAATAATCTTCAAGAAACTAATCATCTGTGTGCAGTAGGCTCAGACATCGAAGGAAGGTGAAGAACCAACGTTTTACAGGGATTCATACCTGCTCGTTTTCATGTGCGCTAGGAACGTCTTCATCGGCATGAATCTGGCATGTTTCAGAGCTCCCGTTCCACATCTACTTCAACGTGCTTTGGGAAAAAAGGTACAAGAAATATTACTCCCTCATCTTCGATGGTTTGATCGCCCGAATGTATTTTATTATTTTTAAGAAGGAATGTCCAAAGCTATTGGCGGTAACCAAGAAAATGATCTCCAAGATAGTCCATTGGTATTTGGACAAGCGCGCCACCTACATTAGGGTGTTCAGGGCCACCGAAGCACCACATATCCTACCATCTCATGTCCCAGAATGACTCGTCGTAGGAGAAATATGTTATCAGACCATCTTGCAAGGATACAACACCACCCTGGTCAAAGACAAGAAACGAGGTTTCATACCCTATGGTTTCCATGTAGGGTTCTATTTGGAAAAGGATATCGCTCAAGCCAAACAAGAAGGGTTGAACCAAATAGAATTCAGATTCCCAATGGGCCGATTCCGCAAGCATGATACAAAGGGCCTGGTCCTGCAAAATGCTTCATAGGTGTCGTCATGATGGTCATATGCTCACGACAAGTTCGAAGATGAAGTCTTCACAAGGAATTCCCAGGAGTGGGACGAGGTGGTGCAAAGGATGGTCGACCCAAAAATGACCAGGTTCAAGGCCATGAGCATGGATGAATAGGCGGAAACAATAGAGTAGTCGGCTCAAGAGGCCCTCAGTTCCAGGGAAGAAATTAGAGCAACAGAGGCAACATATGTGCAGAATAGGGGGTTTTCTATGACATTGGAGGCACAGGCAAGGGGATTTCTCCTAATGGAATAGGGATAGAGAGTAATTGATCACTTGCAAAACAACCCAAACCTCATAGAATTGGCAAGGGTCCCTTATGACAACCCAATCGAAATCTAGGTAGGTCCAAGTGACCCAGAGCCAATGGAAATTGAAGAGATCATTGGGTTAGATAACCCTAAAGTTTCAATGCCACATGTTTGATCACTAGGGGACATTTCATCTTAGCCAGAGATAGCGAGGAAGTCAGGGAGAGAAATTGCACCAAACCCATTACATGACTTAATAACGATCTATGATGATGAGGAGAGCTCGGAGGTTTCCCTAGTGACTCTGGTATAGATCACAGAGGAAAAGGAACCTGAGAAAGCATCTTCCCCAGCTCCCGATGCCTAAATTCAAAGCCTTCCACAGAGTGACTAGGAGGTCGAAAGTTTCTTAGACACTGAGCTACTCTATGCATCGGAGACCCAAGTGGACAACCCAAAGGATGAGCTAAGGTCAGGTGAACAAGAAGAAGAAATTACACAACATGAAGCCAACATCTCAATAGTTGATTATCAAGTAAGTATCGAGCCTTCCACTAATGCATCACTTTCAGCCGATAATTTACCTCTCGATGAGCAACAACTAGAGGCCGAACTTTAGGAACAAACAAGAGAGTTTCAAGAACCGAGTCTTGAGAATATATGCACCATCGGGAGCCTGGGAAACATGATTACGTGGGGAGAGCAGCAAATCCCTGAACCCATGGATGAGGTCTCTGATATACAAGACATATCCTATGACCAAAAGAGGAAATACATCATGAAGAAAACCACCATCTCTCAATCCTCATCACGAAAGAGGAGAAATTGATTAACACGGAGGATTCCAAGACATCTGAGGTTATCGGTGCAGGGATGGAAATCACAGATGTTACCCTGGATAGAGAGAGGAAGGATGAAGAGGATATTGCCACTATGTTGAAGGATTTGGAGCATCTACGCCATTTGGTGAAATATTATTAAGACTCCAAACAGGCCAAGGTGTTCTTGAGAAGCGAATTCCAGGATGCCTAAAGTAAATTTACGAATGAGCGACACCTTTTCACTGCAGGGATTGTTGATTTCCAAGAAGACACCCTCATGGCACTGGCGACATTCAAGGATATGGAAATATGGTATGTGAAAGCACACCAAGTAGTGGAAAGGATCTATTACATCATTGTGGTTCAATAGGGCCAAGACACCTTAGAGCATGAAATTCAGGTACTAACGGATAGCAGCATTGACCACATAAATAATTTGGTCGAATACTGGGTGCAAAATGGCCCAAAAACCTTAGCATGAAATCCAAGAGAAATGAGCCAAGTGAGAAAATAGATGGACCAAGATCAATCGGGGGATGAGAGACATGAGCCTTCCATAATTTAGCACACCCGATGACTTTGTTGACTTGCATGACATAGTCAAACTACATGCCGAACAAGACTCATCGTGGGCTTTGGAGATATAAAAGGTGGCAAACATGGCGCTAGGTCAAGTAAAACAGTTCATGGAGCACCCGATCAAGGCTCAGACAATGTTAAAACAATTAAGTTCTAGATTAGTCAAGTATCGGACACATGTAGTGGAGATAAAGGAGATCATTTTGGCCCCAATGTACCAACACAGATTCTCGTATGCCAACACATGTGAGGATCTCTTCGTCAAATGGTCAGAGTACGAGAATATTCATCCACTCAAGTGAAACCATTTGATGACTCTTATAAGACTGGGATATGAAAGCACCATGTGACGATGTTTTGTTTTACTTAGCTTGCACTTTTGATAGTTATTTTTAGTTAATAATATGTTATAAATAAGAGGATCGACAGGTCGATGGTTTTTGCAAAGACCCTCATTTTTGGATTTGTAAAGAACTATTTTGGAACTACCTTAATTGAGAAGTCCTGCTCAGGACCAGAGACAAGTTTATGTTCATTTTTTCATTAAACGCATGTGTGATTGGATCTGAAGAAGAATTGTTTCTTAATTTTACCTCATGAATGGATGGTCTAACGACTAAGAGACTTTCAATCTGTTGATCAGTTATCTAATTCAATATTTTTATAGTTCATGCCTTTAATGATCAAAATTAAATCGTCGTGTTAATGTGTGATTAATGAGTAGATCTAAGGAAACTATTTTTCTCGCCATCGTTTATTGCATGTATGTTTTCTTCTGATAATTGTATCTCAGTCAATGGTTGGAACACCAACAGGTTAACATATTAGTACTAGGATTTTCATAGGTTTAAGAATCATTGCCTGCATGCTTGAGCATGAGGGTTATCCCAAGCTCAACATTCTTTAGTAGTTAAGCATTTCCCCTTTGTTACCTAGCTGGTTTATACTAGCATTTATCTTGTATCGGTCCCACCTATAAGAGAAAATAAAAAAAGAGAACGTTCAAACTGAAAGAGGATCTTTCACAAGAAGACGTCCTTTCAATCACTACATAAATCCCATCGAATAATTAGTTGGATCGCAAGATATGGAGAACCATTCCACCATTAAATGTTGTGGAGTCTAATTGGGCCTCGATGGCGGGTTTGGTCCCTACTGCTGAGTTAAAGGGATTTAGGACCCCTCAACAGATTCAGAAGAATTATTTAGGGGACAATTAATTTTTCTTCCTCTTTTTCTTTTAATTCTTAGTGGCAACCAGGCCCATATACTAGTTAGATCTTTCCATACCAAATGAGAGTGATTCTAATTGGGACTCACCATCGAGAATTTTCCCTTACCTACTTGACAAGCCATTTGGACTTGTCAATAGTAGGGTGGAATTAACCTAAGTACTAGGAAAAAATGGAGTATCAGGTTATAAATTTGAATAATGATGGTGATTATTAGATTCAAATTGATTGATAGTAGCACTGCTTTCATTTTAAGGAACATGCATCACCCGAAACAATGTAGACACTAAAACATTTGTAGAATATAAATAATCATGCCCAATGATAATATTGAAGTCCAATGGTCCATTCACCAATATCATATTGACTAGGAAAATATTCCCACCTAATGTGATAGAAAACTAATGAAGAGGCCCCAAAGATTCACTAGGTATTCTATCAAAATCCAATAGTTGACTAGTATTTGACACAAGCTTGGTAAAACCCAATTCTTGCCAAGGTAAGGAGGATAAAATGCTTGTAGAGACTCCTTCATCTACTATATATTAGTAAAATAAATTGAAACAACTTCAACCCTTATTTGGAATGGTGAAAAATAAGGATGGCGGGGCTCAACAATATTATTCCAATCAAAGGAAACCATCTTAGAACTCTGAGGGGGCATGTTTGAGGGGAGTGGAATGCCCCCTTACTTAGAATGTTTTGAACTGGAATTACATAGAACATGGTTATTACACACATCACCCTGACAAAGAAGAGTGGGATTGACCAAACATTTCATTGGCTAAACCACTTCATCAACCATTGGTTGAATAGGTTTCAAGAAAAAATGGTCACTAGCTGATACATCACCCTCCAAAATAAGAATGGTGTCATCCTACATCATCTCTACCACTTCATCAACCATTGGTTGAATGGGTTGATGAGAAATTGAAGGTGATTTAGGAGCAGAATATCCTTAAGATTGAGAAAAGACTCTATGTACCTATGGAATAGCAAGGAAAAAATGAGCCAGGTTATCTTCTTTGCAAAGTTTACAAGGGAACTTAGGCTTGCATGCTATTCTTCTATATTTCTCAACAATATAAATTCTCCCAACATAACTTGCACCGGTTGGTGGCTTACCCCCAACATGACTTGCAGTGGCTAGTTTCTTATCACTAATACAATTTGCAATGACTAGTGTCCCATCTCTAGTATGACTTCCAGTGATTGGATTCTCATATCTATTATGGATTACAGTGACTGGATTATTTATCCCAATGTGATTTTTAGTGTATGGTTTCTTTCCCCCATCATGACTCATAGTGGGTTGTTTCCTATCTCCATTATAACTTATAGTTTCTGGATTGTTACCCCTAACATGACTCGTAGTAGTTGGTGACCTTTTCCCTTGCCATTGCTTCTTCTTATTATTCTTCCTCTTTATATTCCTTTTAAACTTATGGTTACTCGTATATATACTTTCAGTAGATGAGGCAAAAGGACGAGGAACACATTTCACTAAAGAAGAAGGTAAAGTGTCTGTATCAATTTGATTCCCTTGACATAAGGTGGTAATTCGAGAATCCTCAAGAGCACTAAAAACATTTGGAGTGGACCAAAACCAAATTGGTATCCCAATATTCAATCCAATAATATTCAAAGTGGCCATCAAGGGGACACCAACATTTCCAAAGAAAGGAAAAGAACAAAAATATTTTTGGGAGGGGATCCCTTGGTTGGTACCCTCAAAATTTTTATCCATAACAGTATTATGCATAGGTTCTTCCCTTGCGATATTTTCTAATGCAACTTGGCTCTCTTTGACTAGCTCTCAAGTATGAGATTCAATATTTTCAAGCCTTTACCTTTGAGGAGGTGGCTCCACGCTTTCAGGAGAAAGACCTCTGGTCCTTCTAGACTGAAAGAGTAGTTGGTATGCCACTTTGAATCAGTGATTCAAAAGTAGAAATGCATTGAAAACCTAAGTCACACTAAATAAACAAAGAACATTCAACTAAAATGTCTTGAGAGTGATTAACAAACAAACTACTCTCCCAAAGCGCAGCCCAAGTTGGTTAGGTCATGAGTCTAAGATAGTGAAGACTTGATCAAGAGGGATTTATGAAAACTTATGTGGGTTGATTAAGTCTTAAGACCATCTAATGAAGGTGTGAGAGATAGTTATGGTAACCTCCCACAAAAATAGCCCAAGTGAAAGTACCCTTATGGATATAAGCACCCTCCAAGGGAGCTAAAATAGTGATTATTCATGTACCTTAGGTATTGTGAGCACTTCCCACTCACGACCACCTATGAGATATCCTAGGAATGGCCACTAGGGTTACCAATTCATAATTGGTGACCAAGAAGAATAGTATCAAACTCCAACTATTGGTATCAGATTAACCTATCTTCTCAATTATCTCGGTGTCTTCACCTAAAATCCAATATATGGTGAATAACACCAAAAAACTATTTACAAAAAATAAAAAATCATCACCATTGGAATAGTTGCTAAAGATATTTCCTCAAAATTCTTTGTACTCCATTCATCCAAAACTCAAAATTTTGATTAGGAGAAGAACCAACATTGATGTAAACTATAAGGGTAAACAATTCATAAGCCCACATGCTAGTCCTTTTGGATTTTCTACAAGACACATCATACCCTATTATGTATTATGCACCTACCTATTATTTGCCATCTTTCATGACCAATTGGAGAGTTCAACCTTCTTAAAAGTGATAAATTTGATGCAAATGTTCGATGATTTAATACCTGTGATACTCCATCCCTTGTGCCAATTCCATTTTCTCATCCCCAACTATAGATTTACATCCTTTCTCCCATAAACACACTTTTTCAAGTATGTCCTCACATCCCTAGTGGTGATTTTTTTATAACATGTCCACATGGAGCTTCAAATTTTGGATAGCTGGTCTCCATTGTAATTTCAAGCACCTTATGGAAACGAAAGTTCCATCCCCGATCCTGCGCATATTAACTTACTTGATGTCTGATCAAGATTCCCATTGAAGTGGCTGGAATTTGTTTTTAAATAACATCTTTTGTCATCATAATACTGATGTCTCAAGCTATTTATTCCTTGGTGTTGGGCTTATTTCATTTTTTTTAGATGATAGTTTCCATTGGATTTTCAACTTTTAACCTACATTCTTCAAGGTTACAGATGTTGTTGTTGCAATAGGAACATCAATTAAGCATCAATGTTTCAATTTTGTATCTAGATGTCAACATAATGTTGGATTGGTATTGTTATTTCAACAAAATTTGAGGTTTGAAATTCTTGACTTGATTCCGAAAAAATATTTCTAATGTTGGTTTGTTATCAATAATGTGTTGGTATTCCAATGTTTGTTGTCACGTGAGGAAAATGGAATACCTCTACATGTCACCTTTAAATTATAGATGGGCATCCAACCTTCATTAAAATTATTATGATCATAAGGGCCTATAAATTTATGAAATCATCCCACATGTCATTCTTTACACATTGGAAGATCGATGATAGACCAACACTATAAAATTCCTGCTAGAATTATGATAGAATTGTTTCAATGAAAAAAATGTATTTCTTCCAACAATGTTGTGACAACACTAGTGTCAGTCCAATGTTAGAATGTTTACCCAAATATAGTAGTGTCAGAATGAATTTCATTGCTTTATAGTCTAGTAATCTATTGCACCCTCTCAAATGACGTGTTTTATTACTTTGTGCATTTTTATACTTCTATCGAGTCCCTTCATAACCCCAACAATCAATACTTCCATCTCTCGCTCATTTCACATTCATAGCCTCCCAAGTAGTGAATTTCACTTCCCTATGCATAATTCAACCTTTGGAAGGGGTTAACAAAGGCCCAAGGGAGAATTACATTGCTTCCTACTCTAATTCACTTCCTCAACTACCCAACTAATGTGTTTTGGTCACCTATGTTCTTCTTAGTTTGTGGTAGGGTTTGGAAATGCCTCAACGAGAAAAATAGATCACTATCCCCTCTATTCCACTAATGTAACTCCTCTAATACTTTGTTTTAGCTCTACATGATTTTTTTTTGATTATGGCAATGTCTAACAAGGCCCCTAACAAAAAAATGAACTACTTTCTACTCCAAGGGGTTGTTACACCCTCTTCGGTGATGCATTTTCCTCCATTATTTATTTTCAACCTTTGGCAGGTTCAACATAAACTTAAAGGGGAAAATGCATTGTTTGATTCTTTGTCTTATCATTGCAACTACTTCAGCAACGTGTTTTTTGTTCCCATGAATTTTTATATTACAATGGAGTTGAATGGGTTTCTAAGATAAAAAAACATCATTGTAGCTATGTTACCCATGTGTTTTGGTTGTCTATGCATTTTCCCACTCACTCTGGGTCTACCAATTTTTCTAACATAAAATCCATTGATGCTTTCCATGATTCGCTACTACATCCATTCACTAAGCGTGCTTTGTTATTGGGGGGGAAATGCAATATTAATTACGTCCATTTATTTCTACAACTACCATTTGAATGTGTCTATCCTTATAGGCTTCATCTCTTCTTCATGTAATGTGAAACATTCATCAAATGCCTCTCCAACACTTGGGAATCTTCAAAATGGTTAACTAGATTATTCATTATCATGACACAATGCCTAAAATCCCATTTGTTTAAAATGCAATTTTTATGTTTTTTTGTATCAATTGAACCAATGTATGGGATCTGTGGATGTTGAATAATTACTTTCAATTCATAAATTGATTTCAAATGTTGGGATCTTCTCTATGTTGGCACACTTACTTATACTGAGAGGGTTGAATCAGTATAAGATTGTTTTTTTTTTCTTACTGTATTTATCAATTTATTACTTTACTGTCCATAAGTAGTTAATGAGAAATATAAAGATACAATCCACAACACACAAAGATTTAATAGGGAAACCCAACTAGGAGAAAACCATAAAAAAATTGTTCAAATATTTCCACAGGAAACAAACACCAATTTGTTACAATGTTTTACGGGCACCAACCTGAAAGAAACACCAATCCCTTCTCATGAGCACCAGCTCAACAACACCTATAGGAAACAACCTAGAGCTAAAATATTTGCATGCACCAACCTGTTGGATACACCAATTCCCTTAGTTGAGTGTCAACTCAACAAGATGTAAGCACCAACCTACTAGAGACACTAATCTCCCTAGTTGAGAACCAACTCAACAACATTTGTGGGCACAAACCTACAACTGGAATATTGGAAGGCACCAACCTATTTAATTCAATTCTTCTCAATATATCAACTATACAATATCATCATTTTATTTCAATCATTCATCAGCATAGATCCTTCATTTCACCAACTTCTTTGACTTTGTTGTACTTGCCACAACACTCATCACCTATTCAAAATAAGAAAGATTTCAAATGTTCCTTTTGACCTTGCACCTCCCTGTCACCCTTATTTGATTACATTCTTCTCTCTTACATTCTATGGCACCTGGAAAACCTTTGAGCCTTAGATTCACACTTTCACACTCTCACTTCCACACTCTTCCACATGAGAATCTTAGAACTACACTTCAATGTCCTCAAAATCACTCTTACTCACTCAACCAAATTGATTTTGGGACCTCGATATTTATAGGCTTCATAAACAAGAATTTTTTCTCAAGGGTTTGTCCACATGCACAAAATTCATGCTCGTATGGGTCGTCTCCATTGATTCTTTCTTAAAATCAGGTTGAAGAAAGTCCTTTGAAATTGCTCCTCTCTCCTCCAATTTCTCCCATGATCTGTTCACTGGTCCAACTATACAAGCATTAACACATAGCTAACATCAGATTATTCTAGGAGAAAATCACAACCATCAATATATTTTCTTTCCACTAACATACACAACACAACCCCATCACACAACAATTGTCTAATCAGTCCTCAGATAAAATATTGATCATCGATCTCTAGTTCCGTAGACATTGGGGACAATGTGCCTACCAGGTCATTGGCCCATCAGACCCTTCGAGACTTTAACTTTTCATCTTCATTTTATCCCTGATTCAGTATATTGATCCACCATCCCACTGGCCCCTCGGGGTTTCAAACTTACCCTTCAACTTGTTGGTACTCTGATCTAGTATATCGTCCCATTGGCCTATCAGGCTCATCGATCCATCACATTGCATATTAAAAAGTTCTTCCAATCCTGTATGTTGTCCCACCTGATGATCGGCACATCAGGATCACTGGCTCACCTGACCATTAGGACCTTTGACTGCAACTTCCAACTATTTCTCTGATCCGGTATCATGTTCATGTAGCACGGGACATGTGGCATGATGTGTGGTGTTGACATGGTTGTTTTCATGGTGTTGACGTGGCATCACTACTAGATTACTAGGGGATTTTAACACTTTACTTTCACTTGGGTACTTTGATATGGTATGGAACCTCGTCTATGGAACCTTGTTTTACTAGAAGCGATTGACTAGTGCCACATGTATCACCTCATCACTGGGTCTACCAGGCCACTGGTACCTCAAACCTTCAACCATGTTCCTTTAACTTTTACTCTGATCTAATATAATGGCCCACCAGGATCATCATGCCACCGACCACTAGGCTCACCGACCAACCGGGCTCACTGGGCCACCAACTCACTGGGCCCCCAGAACTCCAATGTCATTCCTTCAACTTCACATCAATACTTTGATCTGATGTTAGCCATTGATTCTTCACATTTATCAACAATCAGGATTTAATCAATTTTCAGGTCTATGATTCTTCCACATGGTCGATCTCCACCATTTATCCTCTATGTCCCAACCACTATGTCTACCGATCCACTGGCCTACTAGGCCACTGGGCCTCCAAACATTTAACACTGTGCACTCAATATTTTTCTCCGATCAGCTCACCAGGGAACATTTTCATATTGCACTCACTTTGGTCCGATATATGGTATGTTGGGCTCCACAACATAAAATTGTATGCCTTGCGCAAGTTTTTGTATCTTTTTTGTTCATATTCAAACTAAGTAACATCGCCTTTGCAATATAAATCCTTTCAAATTGAATTTCCTTGTGAATATGGGATTTATCTTTTAACTCATTCCATTTAACCTAGCCATCGAGAACCCTTGTGGAAACTCAAACCTAAACAAAAATCAATAAAGACATGTAGATATTCACACCCACTACTCAACTGCATAATCTGGGTTCCCTATACAAGATTCCTCTGGATGTTTCCTCTGTCTGTACAAGATTCACAATCTGGACGTTTCTTCTATATGTCTAGTATAATTTTATTTATCCTTAGTAGTCTCCCCCTATCTATGACATCAATTGCATCGATGAACGTCACATTCATGTCTACCTTTGACATCAATGACAACAATTTCAACAATCTCCCCCTTTTTCATTGATGGAAACACTTGGTCAATTCTAATTCTCTCTCAATCTTTTGTAACCATAGAATATCTCACATTTTTTTCTCTCATCTATGTTGAATACTTCCATATCTATAATTCTCCCCCTTTCTCTTTTCTCTCCCACATTTGACATCAATGGAAAAGGGATTTTCTTCTCCTTACACTTTACTCTTTATTCTCTGCTCTGCAACCAACAACCTTCTCTCTTTTTGTAGATCCCCCTGAGATTGCGCTTCTATTGAAGTGATTCAATAATTGGATGGCATAGGTACCACCCCCAGTTTCTATTTGATATATTTGAATACTTCTCTAGGGATAGGTTTTTAAAATATATCAGCTATTTGTTCCTTTGTACTGATATATTCCATCTTGACATTTTGTTTTGTGACTTGGTATCTTAAGAAATGGTATTTGATTGGGATATGGTTTGTCTTTGAATGCATAACATGATTCGTTGAAATATTTATTGCACTAGTATTGTCACATAATATTGATATTGGTTGATCTGTTGGACCTGAATTTCCTTCAATGTTTGTATCATCGAGAAGACTTGTGTACAACTTGTTGTTGTTGCAATGTATTATTCTTCTATTGTGGATAGAGAAATCGATGATTGCTTCTTATTGAACCAAGACATTAGGTTGATTTCTAGAAATAATTCTCCACCAGTGGTGCTCTTTCTTTCATCCACACTTACTACTCAATATGCATTTGTGTAAGTTATTAGAGTAAACTCTTCACTTGTGGGGTACCATAAAACAAATTCCAATGTGCCTTTCAGATATCTAAAGATATTTTTCACTGCATTTACATGTGTTTCCTTTGGTCCAACTTAAAACCTTCCAACTAACCCTACTTCCTTCATAATATTTGGCCTTGAAGCTATCACGTATAGTAGGATTCCTATCATTGATATGTACAGAGTCTGATTAGCTTCCTTTGATTCATCCTCTTTGCTCAATTTACAACCAATTATCATAGGTGTGCTAATAGGTTTACGGTCTTCCATTTCAAAATTCATAAACATATTCTTGATATATTTGGTCCAATAAATGAATATGCCTTTACTAGTTTGAGAAATATGAAATCCTAGAAAGAATGATAGTTCTCCAAGCATGGACATCTCAATTTCTTTTTGCATTTCTTCTGCAAACTTTGGGTTCATTCTATCAGCGTTCCTTCCAAAAACGATATTATCCACATAAACCACAATGATTAACATATCTTCATTATCTATTTTGATGTAAATATTGTTATCTAATGTTCCTCTTTTGAAACCTTTTTGTTGTAAGTACTTGTCAAATATTGAATACCATGCTTTGGGAGCTTGCTTTTGTCCATAAAGTGATTTCTTCAATCTGCAAACATAATCTTTATTTTTTGATAATAATAATCCTTCTCGTTGTTCAATGTACATTTATTCCTCTACACTTCTTCCTCTAGATATCCATTTAGAAATGCTAACTTGGCATCTATCTGATACACTTTAAAATTCTTAAATCTTGAAAATGCAAAAAACATTCCAATGGCTTCTAATATTGCAACAAGAGAAAAGGTTTCTTCAAAGTCAATACCTTATACTTAAGCATATCCTTTACATACCATATTTTCTTTATTTCTTACTACTTTTCCATCTTTGTGTTAGGGTCCTATGATATAGTCATTTGTTCTCCAGTTATCTATTTGGGAATTTTGCTGATCAGGTTGACAATGTTTTCATGATAAGGTTCTCAGGGGTAATGGCCCAGTGGTATATCCATGCTTCAAATCAAATAGACATGTATACCTAGTCTTTTCACATGGTGAGTAGTAATTATGATGCATCTCCATGAATTTGTGAAGGTGTAAAGTGGCTAAATCAGTTGTTTTCATGAATTTGGTTATATTCCAATTGTGGCAGAAAGTTTGGTTTTCGGTAGCTAAAAGAGAAAAATCTTATAGCCATTAGCTACCAAAAATTAAAAATTTTGGTACCTAAATGGCTTATTCACACCTATCGTTAGCTTCCAAAACTCCTAAATATCTCAAGGTTTTAAAATAATCTTGTCATTCCCAGATCGACAATTGTACGCAGTCATCATTTGTGTTTATGTTGCCTAAACCGTTTTCAGTCATCATTCATTCGATCCTTGTAAAGAATGATCATTTGTTGATCCTTGGTCTAGATCAAGTAATTATAACCCTAAATCATGCCCACCCAATTCAATTTATCTTGAAAAAACGGTCATGAGCCTTCCCCTGATTTGAATTGGTCGATGGGTGGTTTCTGATTGTTTTAAATCTACCCACAGGTGCCCAAGATTTCATCCTTCGACTCTATCCTCGTTTCTTACTTTTCTACCCCACCTTCATTTTCACTTGATTTCATCATTAACCTTCACATACCCTGTCCACGTTGTAATCTACATAGTTACTTTTAAGTGTTTTTTCAGAAAATCAGGTGATGAAGAGCTCAACAGGAGGCACCCTTCTAAGGAAGGAATTGCAGGATACCTCATATCTTGAGGCACACCCTGAGGCTTGTGAACTATTCAAGGAGGATGGATGCTACAAGTTCTATCAGAAGCTCTAGGGGTACCATCGAGGTATTACAAAATCTTTTTCCAAGGGTTTTGATAGCTTTAAGGTTCAGCTCGGTCCTGTGGTAATGCAGATTGATGAGGCCATTGTTTCAACAACTACAGAGATTCCTAGTGAAGGAGAAAGGTGGTTTAGGACTACCTCAATCAAAGAATTCGATTTCAAGTCATTCTTCAAGGAATAACATCAACATATGAAGTGAAAAAAGGATATCCCCAGGAGCTATTTGGAGGAGAAATGGCAAACTTTGCTAAAGATGATTCAGGTCTACATCACTTGTGAGGGGAGGTATGGAAGGACCATGCTCTACCACTTTATACTTCTCGTCCATTTGACAGGTAAGAAGCCTCTGAATATTCCCTTTTACCTTCTCAAGAGTCTCACCAAAATGGCTTCCAAATTTCAAGCCAAGCCTCAGACAGCTAGCAGTATTTTGTTTCACCATGGTCTGATCAAATTGATAGTTTTATAAGAGCTCAGCAGGAGGGAACAAAACCTGGGATTATCTCATGTTTTGGGGAGAGTTTGGACAATAATGCCAGCCCAAGAAATGTGGGACTCCCTCACAAGAATTGACTTCCCCAAAGACCAGTAAGAGAGAAATAAGAGCATTGTCTCCTGTAGAAGCTGCCACAAAAGTTTCTCCATCAAAATCAGAGAAATCAAAGAAGAAGTTAGAGTTTGGGAAGCAGGCAGAGGACCAAGGAAAAACTGCAACAACAAATGTCCTAAACCTTCCATATTCTGATTCTGATTCAAAAACCTTAGATGTAGAAATGGAAGCAGATCCATCAGTTGTAGAAATGGAAACCCATGAAGAATTTGGGACGTCGTCAAGAAATAAGGTCAGCAAACAAACTGAGGCCCAGAAACTGAAAGAGGAAATTGTTGAGTTAAAGGTGTTAGAAAGACACCTGAAGAAAGAGGATGAGACTCTTATGAAAGGTTCCCCCAAAATTAGATCTGCATTAGATCAATTGGCCATCAAGTATGAAACTACAAAACACAAAAACAAGAAGCTTCTCAAATAGAATTGCAGATTGAAGAACATGAAAAAGGTGTTGAGATTTAAGATTGTTCACAAAAAGATCAAACCCATAGCTCACCTTAGGTTGATACCCTGGTTGAAGCTTCCCTTGATATGAATTGAAGTGGATATAAAATATGAAGCAGTTTCAATGGGAAACTCAACCAATTTTTACTAAGTTCGGAGCAGTTACAGGTTTCGACAGCTAAGAACCATTTCAAAATCCATGATTAGCTACCAAAAATCATGCCCAGGATATCAACAGCTAAATACACTTTGTTTTGGCCTCTTATTTGTTGAAAGTTTTGTTATCAGCAGAAAACATAGAGATCTCCACATATCAGGACAAATAGATTCTTCAATGATCTCCAAGATTTCCAGGATAATTTTCCAATGCCAATACATCTCCAAAATTTTGTTGTCAAGGTTGATATCGAATTATATTTGGTTTTTGAAGAAAGTCAAAGTTTAGATATTTTCTTGGGATTTTGTTTTATTTTCCCTACCTTTTGGATCATAGTCAGCAGTAAGCTATTTAATTTTTTACCCTTTCAGTGGTAAAAATCCATATATTGTAATAGACTAAGGATATATGGTACAATTTTGGAGGTGAGATCAGATATCTATTTTGATTTTGTATTAAGTGGGTATTTGCAAAAAATGTCTATAAAAAGTTAAGGAGGAGATATGATCCCCTAGCTTGTAGGATCTGGATGTAATTAGAAGTTATAAAAGATGGAATGTAATATGACATATGAGTTAGACCTGAAGGGAAGGATGGTATGGACATATCACCTGTTGGTTGTGGAGTCTGATTATCTTCTTGATTCATAGGTCTTTTACTTTCAACCATGTTTATACCCCATGAAGTATTTACACCCCATAAATATGTACACTCTTCGACGCAGGGGAGTTTATAGGGGGGTAACCCCCTCTGCGGGGTCCGGGGGGACTATCCCCCCGACTGGGTGGTCTGGGGGAAAGAAGGCCCCCAGCGGGGGTTCGGGGGCGAATCCCCCGAAGAAAAAATTGCCTTGTAAATGTATATTGTAATTTCATTGTAAATCTGGACCATTCATTATAAGGTCGCAGATCTAACGGTAGAAATTATGTTAGGGTTTTTTTCCCTAGACGGCAACCCTCTTTTATGATGGAAGTGTATTGCGGCTATGGTGGATGGAAGATATTGTATTTTGAGATAGGAGACTGTGAGAGAAAGAAGAGGAAGTTACACTAGGTTTGTTGTAGGTTGTATCCCTTCATATGTTGGATAATAATAAAGAAAGGACTTGCAATTTCTCTGGTGGACGTAGCCCACACTAGGTGAACCACATAAATCTATGTCTCTATTGTATTGTGTATCTTCTATGTTTTGTTTCTGCATTTGTTTTATTTTATTTCTCTACGGTCATGTTTATCTAACATCACCATCTATTGTAAAGATGTTCAACAGGTTGTAAGTGACTTTTTGGATGAATACAAAGGATTGTGTTTCCAGATTCTTGTTTCATGATTATGTGGTGAAGTATTTCTTGATGTAAATTGTCATTCTCTTGTTTCGCATATTTTTTTCTTTCCTTATTGTTTATAAGAATATTATGCTCAAGATTTGTCTCAGACACCCTGCTCTGGCTTAAAACAATGTTTATGATTTCTTCTTAAAGTTGAATGTAGAATTCAAATAAGCTCTGCCCTGCATTTGAAGTGAAACCTCGACTTTTTCTTCTTTTCCCATTTCACAAACTCAAAGGATCCACTGACATGATTGCCTTTCCTTATTACATATGGTCTCATTTATTCATTCATTTAATCATCTTTAGCCTTTGACTCCATTTTTCCCAATGGTCCTCTTCTACTATCCCAACCAAAAAACTCAAAAACAAACCTTCTATCATAATTGGCCTAAGATCCATACTCAAAAAAATATAAATATGATAGATAGATCCCTCTCTGAGTCTTGGAGGGATAGATCCTCAACTCCAAGTAGTTTTTTGGTTACCTCTACCATTTATCCTTCAGCCTGAGAAATTACGGAGTGCTAACATAATGGTGACCATACTGGGGAACTTTCCTCAGAAAGCATAGAAAGTTCCAGATCTGATTACAGATGGTGGACAATATTCAAACACATGAAGTCTGAAATCATTCACTTGGTGATTCCAATCAACTTCATTCTAGGTCGAAGACTCCACTGGAGGAAGAACCTGAAACATGACCAAGCAACCTAGAAATATCAGGTACTCAAGCCCAAATTGTATTCAAGACATTTTTGGTTTTATTTGTAATTATGTTCTATCTTATTCTAATCCTGATCAAGAGTACATTGCTGAATTTTACATTGATCATATGAAAATTGATGAACCTCAAGAGACTAAGCCCCAAATTGTAGATCATGTACATATTCATACACCTGTGCACATACCAGATGCACCTGTAGAAACCTAGTGAGACATGAGCCCCGTGCTTTTTCTCCTTCTCTTGCTAATTTTTCAAATCATTATAATCCTCTTGCTTTACCTCCTATACCTGTAAAATTCCTAGAAAGATACAAGCCTCTAGTTTTTCCTTCCATTCTCCATGACCTCCCTGCCAATTATAGCAATAATATACCCAGGTTTGATGGAGAAAATGTGAGGATCACTACTGAAAAGCACATCCAAAGTTCTGAGGATTTCCTTGATCTATTTGAGGTGGAAGAACACGATGTTTGGCTTATCATTGCAAGGTAAGGCTAAGAATTGGTTTAATATTCTTCCAGCTGCAAGTATTACCAATTTCCATCAATTCATGCAAGTTTTCCTAGATCGATGGGTGATCATGGGAAATATATTTCTCATCCTAGAAGAGTATGATAATTTGAAAAGAAAATCAAGGGGCACAGTACAACACTTTTCATCCAGGTTCAATAAGATATACCATGCAATTCCTATTGATATAAGGCCACCACCAGGATTATTCCTCTTGCATTACCCAAAATCTTTTGATCCAGAGATGGCATTCCAATTAAGAGAAAGGAACCCTGCAACCGGATGTAGAAGCTAACCTGATGAACAAAAAGGAAAAATTGAAAGCATTGATGAAAGATGGAATAGAAAAGGAACATCTAATAGCTTCAAAAATGAAACTAGATATTCTGACCAACATAGTCAATGAAGTGATGCATAATATTAGTAGGAAATAGGAGCTAGTTATCCAGAGACCTCATGTTTCACTAGTGCCAGAAAGGACAAAGATCAATATCCCCAAATTTTTTCCAGCTTAGCCTCTGTATCCTAATCCACCAAATGATTACATCATGTATTCAATCCACGACATAGCCAAAGATAAATCTCATAATCAAATGGTGGTAGAAAAATCTCAGGAGATTATGTGCATGTTTGATGACCTTGCGTATATAGATGATCTTCCCAGATATGATCATAAGGATGATGATTATATGGTCGAGATTTACGCTAATTGTTCAAACCAGCCAACATTATCTTCATGGGAAGAAGAATCCCAATTTTCATAGTGCAAAGATAACAATCAAACCCTGCATACTAGGCAAGATTGCAAGGAGGAAAATGCAGAATTTTTTCCAGTGAACGAGGAATGTTTGCCCCTGTGTTTTTCCTCACTCCTGAGAGAACATTGCAAGAATATTGTAAATAGAAAGGATGAGGAATGTTATAATGCATTAGTTGAGGAAAACAATGATGATACAGAACTTGATTCAGACCCAGAAATGCATCCCTTGAGCCTTTTATAAAGTCAAACCTTATATGAAATCACAAGGCCTGAGATAGGTGATGAGTTGATCTATTTTGATACTCTACCCTTGTGCTTTAGTTCATTTTATTTTGTGAGAGAGAATCTTGGTAGTATTCTAGTTGAGAATTAAATTGTAAATCATGAAGTGTCAGTAGAACCAATGCCACAATCATCTAAAGAATTATATGACCCTATAACCGATATGCTGGATAGTTTGTGTTTTCAAAAAAAGTCTTTGATTACCCCTAATGATTTAAAAAAAATTATGATACAGATATGATCTGACAATCAGCTTCAACATTGTGTTCAGCATGAGTATCATTTAAAATCCCATCAGAAAAGATGCAACCATGTCAGGAAGCACACAAGGATGTAAATAGATTAAATACAACATTAGACCATGGGGTTGAGTCGACTAAATTGGAATTCCAAGAAATAGGTCAAGTCTATCTTGATCCTATAGATATCTACAAGGAGAATTTTTTTATAATAGAGACACAATACTTTTCCACTATTCTTGTTGTTTTTCAGGTTCATCAAGTTCCCTATGATGATGACCAGGCTCACAATCACTTTCAAATACTATTGACAGATCTGTTTTTGAGTTGGGTGAAAAGCAGTGAAAGAGCCAAGGTGAAAGATCCAACATTTGATTGGTTATACTCGATGTTTCATATCGATTAAGGTCAAGAATTCTCAGGTTAGAATATGATGTATGTACATAAATAAGATCATTAGATCGACATATTTTTAATTTTCATATTTATAGTATGCAAATAATCTTGCTAGGAAAGCATGTGGTCTATTTTATTTATGTGTTACTTCAAAAAGTCAAAGTCAGAATGAATAATTAGCAGGTTTCCAGACACTAAGTTGCAAGACATATCAAAATACAGGTCAGGGAATCAACCCAATGGATAAGGCACTCATTTACAAATTTGGAGATCAGAGATTCTCGACACCTCCTCAGGAGTTGCCATCCCCAATTGGAGCCTATGTTAGGGTCCTATGATATAGTCATCTATTCTCCAACTATCTATTTGGGATTTTTTTTGATTAGGTTGAAATTTTTTTCATGATAAGTTTCTCAGGGGTAATGCCCCAATCGTATATCCATGCTTCAAATCAAATATCCAGGTATACCTAGTGTTTTCACATGGTGAGTAGTAATTATGATGCATCTCCATGAATTTGTGAAGGTTTAAAGTGGCTAAATCAATTGTTTTCATGAATTTGGTTATATTCCAATTGTGGCAGAAAGTTTGGTTTTCGGTAGCTAAAAGAGAAAAATCTTATAGTTGTTAGCTACCGAAAGTTAAAACTTTTGGTAGCTAAACGGCTTATTCACGCCTATCGTTAGCTACCAAAAGTCTCGAATATCTCAAGGGTTTAAACAAGTCTTGTCATTCCCAGATCGACGATTGTACACAATCATCATTTGTGTTTATGCTGCCTAAACTCTTTGCAGTCATCATTCATCTAATCCTTGTAAAGAATGGTTGTTTGTTGATCCTTGGTCCAGATCAAGTAATCATAACCCTAAATCGTGATCACCCATGTTAATTTATCCTGAAAAAATGGTCATGAGCCTTCCCCTAATTTGAATTGGTCGATGGGTGGTTTCTGATTGTTTTAAAGATGCCCATAGGTGCCCAAGATTTCATCCTTCGAAACTATCCTTATTTCTTACTTCTCTACCCCACCTTCATTTTCATTTGAGTTCATCGTTCTCCTTTAGATACCGTAGCCACTTTGTAATATTCATAATTAATTTTAAGCGTTTTTCAGGAAATTAGGTGATGAAGAGCTCAACAGGAGGTGTCGTTCTGAGGAAGGAATTGCAGGATACCTCATATCCAGAGGTACACCCTAAGGCTTGTGAACTATTCAAGGAGGTTGGATGTTATAGATTCAGTAAGAAGCTCCATGGGTACCATCAACTTATTACATAATCTTTTGCCAAGGATTTTGATGGCTTTAAGGTTCATCGCATTCCTATGGTAATGCAGATTGATGAAGCTAGTGTTGCAGAAGCTATAGAGATGCCTGGTGAAGGAGAAACGTGGTTTAAGACTACCTCAATCAAAGAAGTCAATTTTAGGTCATTCCTCAAGGAAGAATATCAACATATCAAGTGGAAAAAGGATATCCCCGGGAGTTATTTGGAGGAGAAATGGAAAACTTTGCTAAAGATGATTCGGGTGTACATCACTTGTGAGGGGAGGTATGGAAGGACCATGCTCTACCACTTTATACTACTCCTCCATTTCACAGGTAAGAAGCCTCTGAATATTCCCTTTTACCTTTTCAAGAGTCTCACCAAAATGGCTTCCAAAGTTCAAGCCAAGCCTCAAACAACTAGCAATATTTTGTTTCACCATGGTCTCATCAAATTGATAGTTTTAGAAGAGATCAACAGGAGGAAAAAAACCTAGGATTATCTCATGTTTTGGGGAGAGTTTGGACAATAATTCCAGCCCAAGAAATGTGGGACTCCCTCACAAGAATTGACTTCCCCAAAGACCAGTAAGAGAAAAAGAAGAGCATTGTCTCCTGTAGAAGCTACCACAAAAGTTTCTCCATCAAAATCAGAGAAAGCAAAGAAGAAGTTAGAGTTTGGGAAGTAGGCAGAGGACCAAGGAAAAACTGCAGCAACAAATGTCCTAAACCTGCCATATTCTCATTCTGATTCAAAACCCTTAGATGTAGAAATGGAAAACCCTGAAGAATTTGGGACGCCATCAAAGAATAAGGTCAGCAAACAAACTGAGGCCCAGAAACTGAAAGAGGAAATTGTTGAGTTAAATGTGTTAGAAAGATACCTGAAGAAATAAAATGAGACTCTTAGGAAATATTCCCTCAAAATTGGATCTGCATTAGATCAATTGGCCATCAAGTATGAAACTGCAAAACACAAAAACAAGAAGCTTCTCAAACAGAATTGCAGATTGAAGAACATGAACAAGGTGTTGAGATTTAAGATTGTTCGCAAAAGGATCAAACCCACAGCTCACCTTAGGTTGATACCCTGTTTGAATCTACCCTTGATATGAATTGAAGTGGATATAAAAGATGAAGCAGTTTCAATGGGAAACTCAACCAATTTTTACTAAGTTCGGAGAAGTTACAGGTTTCGACAGCTAAGAACCATTTCAAAATCCATGATTAGCTACCAAAAATCGTGCCCAAGATATCGGCAGCTAAATACTCTTTGTTTTGGCCTCTTATTTGATGCAAATTCTGTTATTAGCAGAAAACACAAAGATCTCCAGATATAAGGAAAAATAGATTCTTCAATGATCTCCAAGATTTCCAGGATAATTTTCCAATGCCAATACATCTCCAAGATGTTGTTGTCAAGGTTGATATCGAATTATATTTGGTTTTTGAATAAAGGCAAAGTTTAGATATTTTCTTGGGATTTTGTTTTATTTTCCCTACCTTTTGGATCATAGTCAGCAGTAAGCTATTTAAATTTTTACCCTTTCAGTGGTAAAAATCCATATATTGTAATAGACTAAGGATATATGGTACGATTTTGGAGATGAGATCAGATATCTATTTTGATTTTTTATTAATTAGGTATTTGCAGAAAATATCTCTAAATAGTTAAGGAGGAGATATGATCCCCTAACTTGTAGGATCTAGATGTAATTAGAAGTTATAAAAGATGGAATGTAATATGACATATGAGTTAGACCTAAAGGGAAGGATGGTATGGACATATCACCATGTATTGTAAATGTGTTCAACAGGTTGTAAGTGACTTTTTGGATGAATACCAAGGATTTTGTTTCCAGATTCTTGTTTCATGATTATGCGGTGGAGCATTTCTTGATGTAAATTTTCATTCTCTTGTTTCACATATTTTTTTATTTCCTTATTGTTTATAATAATTTTATGCTCAAGATTTGTCTCAGACACCCTGCTCTGGTTTAAAACAATGTTTATGTTTTCTTTTGAAAGTTGAATGTATAATTCAAATAAGCTATGCTCTGCATTTGAAGTGAAACCTCATCTTTTTCTTCTTTTCCCATTTCACAAACTCAAAGGATCCACTGACATGATTACCTTTTCTTGTTACATATGGTCTCATTTATTCATTCATTTAATCATATTTAGCATTTGACCCCATTTTTCCCGATGGTCCTCTTCTACTGTCCCAACCAAAAAACTCAAAAACAAACCTTCTATCATAACTGGCCTAAGATCCATACTCAAAAAAATATAAATATGATAGATAGATCCCTCTCTGAGTTTTGGAGGGATAGATCCTCAACTCCAAGTGGTTTTTTCATTACCTCTACCATTTCTCCTTCAGCCTGAGAAATTACGGAGTGCTGACATAATGGTGACCATATTGGGGAACTTTCGTTAGAAAGCATAGAAAGTTCCAGATATGATCATTGATGGTGGACAATGATCAGACACATGAAGTCTGAAATCATTCACCTGGTGGCTCCAATCAACTTCTTTCCAGGTCAAAGAATCCACTGGAGGAAGAACCTGAAACATGACCAAGCAACCTAGAAATATCAGGTACTCAAGCCCAAATTGTATTCAAGACATTTTTTGTTTTATCTGTAATTATGTTATATCTTATTCTAATCCTGATCAAGAGTACATTGTTGAAGTTTACATTGATCATCCGAAAATTGATGAACCTCAAGAGACTAAGCAGCAAATTGTAGATCATGTGCATACTCATACACCTGTGCACATCCCAGATGCACCTGTAGAAACCTAGCGAGACATGAGCCCCGTGCTTTATCTCATTCTCTTGCTAAGTTTTCAAACGATTATAATCCTCTTTCTTTACCTCCTATACCTGTAAAATTCCTAGAAAGATACAAGCCTCTGGTTTTTCCTCCCATTCTCCATGACCTCTCTGCCAATTATAGCAATAATATACCCAAGTTTGATAGAGAAAATGTGAGGATCACTGCTGAAAATCACATCCAAAGTCTTGAGGATTTCCTTGATCTATTTGAGGTGGAAGAAGACGATGTCTATATCAGGATGTTTTCCTTATCATTGCAAGGTAAGGCTAAGAATTGTTTTAATATTCTTCCAGCTGCAATCATTACCAATTTCCATCAATTCATGCAAGCTTTCCTAGATTGATGGGTGATCATGGGAAATATATTTCTCATCCTATAAGAGTATGATAATTTGAAAAGACAACCAAGGTACATAGTACAACACTTTTCATCCAGGTTCAATAAGATATACCATGCAATTCCTATTAATATAAGGCCACCCCTAGGATTATCCCTCTTGCATTACCCAGATGTTTTTGATCTAGAGATGGCATTCCAATTAAGAGAAAGGAACCCTACAACCATTGAAGAAATGAAAAATGTTGCAGTCGATGTAGAAGCTAACCTAATGAATAGAAAGGAAAAATTGAAAGCATTGATGAAAGACAGAATAGAAAAGGAACATCTGATAGCTTCAAAAATGAAACTAGATATTCTGACCAACACAGTCAATGAAGTGATGCATAATATTAGTAGGAAAGAGGAATTGGTTATCCAAAGACCTCATGTTTCACTAGTACCATAAAGGACAAAGATAAATATCCCCAATTTTTTTCCAGCTCAACCTCTGTATCCTAATCCACCAAATGATTACGTCATGTATTCAATCCACGACATAGCCAAAGTTAAATCTCATAATGAGATGGTGGTAGAAAAATCTTCCGAGATTATGTGCATATTTGATGACCTTGCGTATATAGATGATCTTCCTGGATATGTTCATAAGGATGATGATTATATGGTCGAGATGTAGGCTAATTGTTCAAACCAGCCAGCATTATATTCATGGGAAGAAGAAGCCCAATTTTCACAGTGCAAAGATGACAATCAAACCTTGTATACTAGGCAAGATTGCAAGGAGGAAAATGTAGAAAGTTTTCTAGTGAGTGAGGAATGTTTTCCCCTATGTTTTTCCTCACTCCTGAGAGAAAATTGCAAGCATATTGTAAATAGAAAGGATGAGGAATTTTCTAAAGCATCAGTTGAGGAAAACAGTGATGATACAAAACATGATTCAGACCCAGAAATGCATCCCTTGAGTATTTTTTAAAGTCGAACCTCAGATGAAATCATAGAGCCCGGAATAGGTGATGAGTTGATCCATTTTGATTCCCTTCCCTTATGCTTTAGTTCATTTTAGTTTGTGAGAGTGAATCTTGGTAGTATTCTAGTTGAGAATCAAAGTGTAAATCATCAAGTTCCAGTAGAACCAATGCCGCAATCATCTAAAGCATTATATGACCCTATAGCCGATATGTTGGATAGTTTGTGTTTTCAAAATAAGTCTTCGATTACCCCTAATGATTTCAAAAAAAATTATGATACGGATATGATCTGACAATCAACTTCAGTGTTGTGTTCAACATGAGTATTATTTCAAATCCCATCAGAAAAGTTGCAACCATGTCAGGAAGCGCACGAGGATGTAAATAGATTAAATACAACCTTAGACCATAGGTCAAGTCTATCTTGATCCTATAGATATCTATAAGGAGAAATTTCTTATCACAGAGACACAATACTTTTCCACTATTCCTTTTGTTTTTCAGGTTCATCAAGTTCCCTATGATGATGACCAGGCTCACAATCACTTTCAAATACTATTGAAAGATCTGTTTCTGAGTTGGGTGAAAAGCAGTGAAAGAGCCAAGGTGCAAGATCCAACATTTGATCGGTTATACTGGATATTTCATATCGATTAAGGTCAAGCATTGTTAGGTTAGAATAGGATGTATGCACATAAATAAGATCATCAGATTGACATATTTTTAATTATCATATTTATAGTATGAAAATAATCTTTCCAGGCAAGCATGTGGTCTATTTTATTTATGTGTTACTTCAAAAAGTCAAAATCAGAATGAATAATCAGTGGGTTTCTAGACACTAAGTTGCAAGACATATCAAGATACAGGTCAGGAAATCAGCCCAATGGATAAGGCACTCATTTACGAATCTAGAGATCAGAGATTCTTGACACCTCCTTAGGAGATGCTATCCCCAATTGGAGCCTATGTTAGGGTCCTATGATATAGTCATCTATTCTCCAACTATCTATTTGGGAATTTTTCTGATCAGGTTGAAAGTTTTTTCATGATAAGGTGCTCAGGGGTAATGGCCCAATGGTATATCCATGCTTCAAATCAAATATCCAGGTATACCTAGTGTTTTCACATGGTGAGTATTAATTATGATGCATCTCCATGAATTTGTGAAGGTTTAAAGTGGCTAAATCAATTGTTTTCATGAATTTGGTTATATTCCAATTGTGGCAGAAAGTTTGGCTTTCAGTAGCTAAAAGAGAAAAATATTATAGTTGTTAGCTACCGAAAGTTAAAACTTTTGGTAGCTAAACGTCTTATTCACACCTATCGTTAGCTACCAAAAGTCTTGAATATCTCAAGGGTTTAAAAGAGTCTTGTTATTCCCAGATCAACGATTGTACACAGTCATCATTTGTGTTTATGATGCCTAAACTGTTTTCAGTCATCATTCATCCGATTGTCGTAAAGAATGATTGTTTGTTGATCCTTGGTCTAGATAAAGTAATCATATCCCTAAATCATGATCACCCATGTCAATTTATCCTAAAAAAATGGTCATGAGCCTTCCCCTGATTTGAATTGGTCGATGGGTGGTTTCTGATTGTTTTAAAGATGCCCACAAGTGCCCAAGATTTCATCCTTCTAATATATCCTTATTTCTTAATTCTCTACCCCACCTTCATTTTCATTTGAGTTCATCATTCACCTTCAGATACCCTGGCCACTTCATAATCTGCACAATTAATTTTAAGCGTTTTTTTAGGAAATCGGGTGATGAAGAGCTCAACAGGAGGTGCCCTTTTGACGAAGGAATTGCAGGATACCTCATATCTTGAGGCACACCCTAAGGCTTGTGAACTATTCAAGGAGGTTGGATGTTATAGATTCAGTCAAAAGCTCCAGGGGTACCATCAGGTTATTACAGAAGATTTTGCCAAGGATTTTGATGGCTTTAAGGTTCAACTCAATCCTGTGGTAATGCAGATTGATGAGGCCAGTGTTGCAGAAGCTACAGAGATGCCTGGTGAAGGAGAAAGGTGGTTTAAGACAACCTCAATCAAAGAAGTCGATTTCAGGTCATTCCTCAAGGAAGAACATCAACATATGAAGTGGCGAAAGGATATCCCCAGGAGCTATTTAGAGGAGAAATGGAAAAATTTGCTAAAGATGATTCAGTTCTACATCACTTGTGAGGGGATATATGGAAGCACCATTCTATACCACTTTAGACTAATCCTCCATTTCACAGGTAAGAAGCCTCTGAAAATTCCCTTTTACCTTCTCAAGAGTCTCACCAAAATGGATTCCAAAGTTCAAGCCAAACCTCAGACAACTAGCAGTATTTTGTTTCACCATGGTCTGATCAAATTGATAGTTTTAGAAGAGCTGAGCAAGAGGAACAAAACCTAGGATTATCTCATGTTTTGGGGAGAGTTTGGACAATAATTCCAACCCAAGAAATGGGGAATCCCTCACAAGAAATGACTTTTCCAAAGACCAGTAAGAGAAAAAGAAGAGCATTGTCTCCTATAGAAGCTGCCACAAAAGTTTATCCATAAAAATCAGAGAAATCAAAGAAGAAGTTAGAGTTTGGGAAGCAGGAAGAGGACCAAGGAAAAACTACAGCAACAAATGTCTTAAACCTGCCATATTTTGATTTTGATTCAAAACCCTTAGATGTAGAAATGGAAGAAGATCCATCAGTTGTAGAAATGGAAAACCCTGAAGAATTTGGGACACCATCAAAGAATAAGATCAACAAACAAACCGAGACCCAGAAACTGAAAGAGGAAATTGTTGATTTAAAGGTGTTATTAAGACACCTGAAGAAAGAGAATGAAACTCTTAGGAAATATTCCCTCAAAATTGGATCTGCATTAGATCAATTGGCCATCAAGTATGAAACTGCAAAACACAAAAACAAGAATCTTCTCAAACAAAATGGTAGATTGAAGAACATGAACAAGGTGTTGAGATTTAAGATTGTGCACAAAAAGCTCAAACCCACAGCTCACTTTAGGATTCATACCCTGGATGAAGTTTCCCTTGATATGAATTGAAGTATCTATAAAAGATGAAGAAGGGTCAATGTGAAAATCAACCATTTTTTACTAAGTTTGGAGGAGTTACAGGTTTCGACAGCTAAGAATTGTTTCAAAATCCATCATTAGCTTCCAAAAATCGTGCCCAGGATATCGACAACTAAATACACTATGTTTTGGCCTCTTAGCTGCCGAAATTTCTGTTATCAGCAGAAACACAAAGATCTCCAAAGATCAGGACAAATAGATTCTTCAATGATCTCCAATATTTCCAGGATAATTTTCCAATGCCAATACATCTCCAAGATGTTGTTGTCAAGGTTGATATTGAATTATATTTGGTTTTTGAAGAAATTCAAAGTTTAGATATTTTCTTGGGATTTTGTTGTATTTTCCCTACCTTTTGGATCATAGTCAGCATGAAGCTATTTCAATTTTTACCCTTTCAGTGGTAAAAATCCATATATTGTAATAAACTAAGGATATATGGTACAATTTTGGAGATGATATCAAATCTCTATTTTGATTTTGTATTAATTAGGTATTTGCGGAAAATATCTATAAACAGTTGAGGAGATCTAATCCCCTAGTTTGTAGGATCTGGATGTAATTAGAAGTTATAAAATATGGAATGTATATGACATAGGGGTTAGACCTCAAGGGAAGGATGGTATGGAAATATCACCATCTGTTGTAAAGATTATCAACATGTTGTAAGTGACTTTTTGGATGAATACAAAGGATTTTGTTTCCAGATTCTTGTGTCATGATTATGTGGTGAATTATTTCTTGATGTAAATTTCCATTCTCTTGTTTCACACATTTTTTTCTTTCCTTATTGTTTATAAGAATAGTATTCTCAGGATTTGTCTCAGACACCCTGCTCTGGCTTAAAAAAAAATTATGTTTTCTTCTAAAAGTTGAATATAGAATTCAGATAAGATCTGCTCTGCATTTGAAGTGAACCCTCATATTTTTATTCTTTTCCCATTTCACAAACTCAAAGGATACACTGACATGATTACCTTGCCTGGTTACATATGGTCTCAGTTATTCATTGATTTAATCAACTTTAAACTTTGAATCCATTTTGCCCAATGGTCCTCTTCTGCTATCCCAATCAAAAAACTCAAAAAGAAACCTTCTATCATAACTGGCCTAAGATCCATACTCAAACAAATCTAAATATGATAGAGAGATCCCTCCCTGAGTCTTGGAGGGCTACATCCTCAACTCCAAGTGGTTTTTTGGTTACCTTTCCCATTTCTCCTTCATCTTGAGAAATTACGGAGTGTTAACACTTTGTTTAACTTATTTATGAATACCCACTTTGTACTAATCACATTTTTGTCTTTAGGTCTTGGGAAGAGTTGTCATGTCTATGTTTTCTCAATATGATTTAGTTCTTCTTTCATAGCATTCACCCAATTTTGATCAGTATTGGCCTCTGCAAAACATTTAGGATCTATTTTGGACAGCAGGGAGAGATTTACTTGTTCAAAAATGCTTGTCAACCTTATCCTAGTCTGTGTTTCAACATATCTATTACCAAGAATTAAGTTTTTTGGATGGTACTCCTGCACAAATCTTGATGGTGTTTGTGTATCTTGGAATTTTGTTTCCTCTTCCTCTTATTCATTTTCTTCTTCTTCTTCTTCTTCTTCTTTACTGCACTCTATTTATTTTGTTGGTAGTTTTCTCTTATGAGGTCTTGCTTCATCTGTTTTGACATTTATACTTTCAACAATATGTTGTAGTCTTTTGTTGTAATATCTATAGGCTTTTCTTCTTTATGAATAACCAAGGAAAATCCATTCATCTACTCTTGAGTCAAACTTGCCTAGATCCTCATCATCTCTTTTGATGTAACACTTGCTTCCAAATATACTGAAATGTTTGATATATGTTGGTCTACCTTTCCATAATTCATATGGTGTCTTATCATTGTTAACTTTTATTTTCTCTCTGTTTAAAATGTAAACTGTAGTGTAAACTTCTTCTCTCCAAAAATTGTCTAATAGTCTTGCTTCATTCAACATTATCCTAGTGATCTCTCATACATGTATGTTTTTCCTTTGTATCACTCGATTCTATTGACGAGTTCTTATTGCTAAATAATATATTTTTATTCCATGAGTTTCACAGATTTCTTCAAATTCATTGGATGTAAATTCACCTCCATTATCTGAACTTAAACATTTGATTTTTAGTTAAGTCTCTTTCGCAACTAAAGATTTAAATGCTTTAAACTTTTCAAATGCCTCAGATTTATTTTTGAGAAAGGAAACCCAAGTCATTCTTGTATAATCGTCAATGAGTAACATAAAGTAATTATCTCCTTGCAAACTCTTTGTTCTTGTTGTTCCACAGAGATTTGTGTGCACAAGTTCCAATGGTTTGGATGTTGTATATTACTTTGTATTGAATCTTGTCCTTGATAGTTTTACATGTTGACATTGCTTGCAAATAGTTTTTGAGGGTTTTGTAATCTTTGGAATATCTCTTACTGGTTGTTTCGTGTTGATTTTTACAAAGTTGTCAAAGTTCATATGGCCCATTCTTTTCTGCCACATCCATCTTTCATATATATGCCACATGAATCATTTTTCTCCATTAATCTCATCAAGAATATACACATTGTTTGGGGTTCTGATTGCTTTTGCAACTAGCTTGCCTGAATTTTTATTTTCTAATATTGTATTCTTAGGAGTCAAAAGTAAGAGTGTGTCCTTGATCACATATCTGACTCACACTGAGAATATTTTCATTCAAGTCTTAAACACACAAAACCTTTTCTACCTTAGCCCTTCCATTGTCAACACTAAGGGTTCCCTTTCCAACTATTGTTGAAGTGTCAATGTCTCCAAAGGTAACTCTACCTTCATTCTTCTTCAAGGTGATAAAATTTGATTAATCTCTTGTCATGTGACTTGAGCATATGTTGTCAATATACAACTTATCTTTAGTTTTTTTGCATGTAGTGTAGCTTGTATGAACTAAGATTTTTCTATCTCTTATTCCCTTTGTTCCTGATTTCTTTCCATGATTGTTGGGATTTCTTATTTTTTATTTTTTCTAAAATCACTTCTGCTGAATTTTTCCATATGCCCATAATTGTTGCAATTATAACATATAATATTATAATTCAGTAATGGGGAAAATGAATTGTAATTTCTCCTTGAGAATTCATAGGCATCTTTGTTTTTATTCCTCATGTAGATTCCTTTTGCATTTATTCTACAATCTATATCTTTATGACCAAAACCATTGCACGAGTAACAATAGAGAAAAAAAGGATTTTGGTACCTGATTGTATGATTCCATCTTGATGGAAAAGTTTTATCGATTCTATCTTTGTGAGGAAAATGTGTCTCTCATGGAACATTTTTTTCTTCACTCATGTTGTCTTAAACCTTGATAGGATTTTTGAGAACATCATAATAAATATTGGTTTTTCCTTCACTCACATGTTTTGAGGAGGTTGGATCTTCTTCAACAGTTTCTTTCTTTTCACTATAGCCAAGACTAGTCTTGTCAAATGGTGATTTTTGACAGTTTAGGATTTCATCTAAATCTGCAGAGCTCTTTTCAAACTTTAGGCTGGCATTTTATTTTTCCAACTCCTTTCTTAGAAAAACTATTTCAGATTCTAGACTACTACAGGCATCTTCATTTTCTTTTAGTTGAGCTATCAAAGCTTCTTCAATTCTCTTTTCCTCTTCTAGTTGAGTTTTTAGACTGATGATCATTTTTTCAGTTTCATCAGAGCTTTGTTTTGTACAAAGTATTTATTTTCTATACTTCTTCAGCTGCTCCTTTTGTATCCATTTCTTGTTCCTCAGTCTCTCTATTTCATTTAGAGAACATATGAGTTCTCCTTCAAGATCCACTTCTACATCAATCTCTAGATTGTCTTCTTCTGTTAAATCTACGTTTCTTGTTTCTAGGACACCATTCCTTCTTTATGGGGCCATGAAGAGAATCTCTTCTATTTCACTATCATTGTCATCAGAATATTTTTTTTCCTCATTGGCATATAGATTATTCTTTTGTCTCTATATTTTTCTCCTCTTTTCAGTCTTTCCCTTCTTGTACTTTTTGAAGCTAGAATCTTCTTCTTCATTGCTATTTCTATTTTTTGCATAAGGGAATTTAGCAACAAAGTGTCCTACTTCTCCATAGTTAAAAATTTTAAAGGGAATCTTACCTTTGTATTTTCCTGGTCTTCTCTTGAGATTTCTGACAAAGTTGGCTTATTCTGCATCTAAATCACTATTTGAGTTGTCACTTGTTTTGTATTCTATGGTCTTTGTCTTATGTGATGACTTGATGGTTTCTTCCTTCCTTGAATCCATTTCTTGCTTATCCTTATCTATCCTCATTTCCTATGTAGTGAGGATTCCATATAACTCATCCATTGTGAGATTGTTTAGGTCCTTTATTTTTTCAATGGCAAATATCTTGGGTTCAAATCTTGAGGGAAGTAACCTAAGCACTTTTTGCACAATGATGGTTTCTTTAACCTCTTCACCTAATCCTCTGACAGTGTTGACAATATCATCCACATGAAGAAAATAGGTTACAATAATATCTTCTTCATTCATCTTAAGAATCTCAAATTTTCCTCTATGGGTTTGTAATGTTTCCTTCTTGACCTTGTCATCCCCTTCATATATATTATGTAACTTGTCCCACATCTCTTTTGTTGAAACACAATGCATGACTTTGAAAAATTATGAATCTGCTAGACCTTAGGGAATTGCATTCATGGCTTTAGAATTATTGTCACTAAACCTTTTTCCATATGTATCTACAGATGGAGTTGCTAGAGTTGTGCAACCATTATTAAATGATCAAAATCTGGACCAGGGGTCAAAAATTTGCTCAAATTTCAAAGTGCTCGGAATGCGACGAAAATGGTACCATTGTGTCTGTCTTGTCTTCCTGATTCCGGTGGTATATTTACTTTCGCAAACGGAGTCCGTATGGAGAAGATATCGCGATCTGTTCAAATTGCCAAACATGGAAAAAAAGGGGACGTTGACTGGGCAGTTCGTACAGGCTAACGTGGCAGAGGCCGTATAGCTGACGTGGTGACCGTACGGTGACATGGCATCTGCTGACGTGGCTGGTGATGTGGTAGATTCTGATTGGTTGATGGTGGTCGAATCATTAAGTGACACGTGGCATCTAGTTGGGTGAATGTTAGGGCACCACGTGGCCCAATCAAGGGCTGCCACGTGGCACCCATCTATTGGTTGTTGGTGTTTGGTTTGTTTTGTAAAATTTTGTGGAGGCCGCGGGGTTCGACCCCAGGACCTCCCCACGCGCCAAGATTTAACAAAGTCTGCCAACCACTATACCACGCATTAATTCTTATTATGTATATGGCAGAATATACATTTGAAGTTGATTGAAAGTTTAAATGGCGGGGGGGTCGAGCTGGGGCTAGCCCCGACCCCCGGTTCTATGCCGTGGATACGACCATACCCTGTTTCAATTGGCACGCGCGTGGGGTAATGAATTTCAAATGTAAGCCCGTGGTCGTATCACCGCTACATATGACCATTCACTCGGCTTAAAATGTGCGCGGGGTTTTAACATGTCGACCCACGACTCTATGGTATAACATATGACCTTACCTGTTGATAAATGGTGCGGGTTGGACATTCAAACAAAGCCCTTGGTACCTTTGTGATACCACAGGACTACATATGGTTCGCGCGCGCACGGTCTTGTTGTGTTTTAAAACACGGTTCTATGCAATGAAACATGTGACCATACCCCCCCCGATACATTTGGCGTGCAGTGTTAAATATTAAAACCCACGGTTTCATTACAAAAAGAAATGTGACCGGGGGTTATCTATTCGCGCGCTCCATTTAACATAACCATGTGTTTTATTGTGTGGGGTTTTAATTGTTAGCCCGTGGTTTTGTATTGTTACCACATGCGACCACCGGTTGGTGCTTGTGTGCACGTTTTGGGTTGCTACCACATGGTCGCGTGGTTCTAATGCACAAGACCACTATTTTAAATGTGCGCGCGATTTTGAAATGGGTTTTAAATGGAGCCTCGGAGTTTGGTTCAACAGTTAACCACGCGCCTGGACACTTGTCAAGTCCAGGTTCACTCATTCAAACGGTTATCCCTTTTATTGCGCGGGACGTAGCCATATGGTCCCCCATGCGCCCAACACCTCCGACCTTGGGGGCTTGGTTTCTGCTAATGGTGCGACATTTTGGCACCAATTTCGGAAGGCGTGCGTGTGCTGGGTTTAGGCACAAGAAACACCAGAGGCTAGGTTCATTCACCCACAGGTGCAAGATGGCGAACCAGTAACAGAGCTTGAAGGAGGAAAAATGGCAGGAGGCCTAACTTTTGGAGTTTTTGGCCAAATGAGGTGCCAAAAAAGCCCAGCTAGGGGTTTTTGGACGTTCTGAGTCCATTGGCACTTCTTTCATAGGAATTTGAAGACTTCTTTTGCAGGTTTTTAACCATTGAAGTTTGAGGAAGCTCTAGGAAGCTTGAAGCCCTCATTGTTTGAGGCATTGCTCTGATGAGCACATATCTATTTTCTGAGACTGAATAGTCATTTTTGACTAATTATTGTGCTCTGAACACATTGGGATAGGTTTCAGATCCATTGGAGGAATTTTACAGGTGTTGTTTCCACATTGAAGCTCAGAGAGGCTTGGAGGCCACATGTAGAAGAGGTCATTACTGGATGAGACAATATCCATTTTCAGAGTTCTAATAGTCAATTTTGGGGTTTTTGTGTATTCTGAACCCAATGGTACAGTCTGTAAAGCCATTGGAGTTGAGAAGCAGCTTGTAAAAGAACATTTGACAAACTAATCCCAAAGAGCCAAGTCCATTGAAGGAGGCTCAAGGAGACGTAGCCCAGAGAGGGGTGAACTCCTTTATCACCTTGTTATTGTTGTGAGTTTGTTGTGTTATTTGCTGCAC
>ML784844.1:104482-121159 GCA_009831015.1 Picea engelmannii
CTTTCAGGAAACTTTCCAAGCAAAGGCAACATGAAAAGAACATGCAAAAGATTTGCACTCATTGTCAGAAGAGGGGTCATCTCATTGACCAATGTTGGACATTGCATCCAACCTCTCATCCACAGCACAAGAAGCAGTTGGATCAAAAGATTGACAAGAATGGAAGAGGAGATTCCATCATTGATGTGAGTCAAGATGATTCACAAGAAGACAACTTTCAGCAGAAGAATTCGCCATTGAGTTGGCTTGGTAAGAAATGGTTAGATTTCTTGAGTAAGTAAGGCTTGAATTTTTTTTGTTATAGATGCACATTTCAGCGTTATCTATTCACTTTTGTTGAAGTTGACAAGTTGCAACAGTTATCATAAATTGCAAGATGCAAGTTTGCATGTGTAGGCATTTATTTTTGAATGCATACTTGTGTTATACCCCCTCGTCAAGAACATGTAGAAGAGGGGTACGCTATTCATTTTGTTACAGCCATATACATTTTTCATATTCAGCTCTTTAGTGCCCACATGTTTGGGGTTTGAGTACCGATGTTTCTACAGGAAGGAGAGTTGAAGAGCTATGCGCATGCATTTGGTTTTCTGAGTGCATAAACAATGAACTTGATGTTAGTTCATCATGACTGACTCATGATTGTAGCATGATTGTTTATCATGTTTTTTGACTTGTCGCTTTGGAAGGTTGATATGTTTTACATGAGTCTCGACTTGTGTCGATATTGTCTTGACGACTATGTTGTGTCGATCATGGTTTCGACTTGTGTTTAGTCGATGGTGTATGTTGGCTTGTAAGTCAATTTTGAGTACACTAAAATGCAGGAAAACACCATGTGCTTTGATGAAGCACAAGATGCAACAGTTGCTTGAAGAGAAAAAAGACTTTGCTGTCATTATTTTCAGTCTTGTGTCAATTTCTTTTCAAGATTCATGGTTTTCTTGGCTTGTGACAAGATGTCGTAGGAAAGTTTTTGCAGCCATTGGATAGCGGATTGTTGACGTCAAAAAAGTTCACAAGAGGGACTTGATTCTTAGTGGGAAGGTTGGCAGTCTTCCAAGCACAGAGAGAACAGTGGGTCAGCAGCAGCCAGAGATCAATGGTTGAGGGACATAGCTAGTTGCAGTGCATGGCATGTCAAAGTACCCAGGTGATTGTCGAAAAGTCTTTTTAAGTAGAATCAGTTGATAGAGCTTGAAAGGAGAATAGTATTGAAGCTCAGGTAGATAATCATAAGCTTTTGTGGGTCCAAAAGCCTTTCAGTGGGAAGGTGTGATCAAAATCTGGACCAGGGGTCAAAAATTTGCTCAAATTTCAAAGTGCTTGGAATGCAACGAAAATGGTACAATTGCGTCTGTCTCGTCTTCCTGATTCTGGCGGTATATTTACTTTCGCAAATGAAGTCCGTATGGAGAAGATATCACGATCTGTTTGAATCGCCAAATAGGAAAAAAAAGGGGACGCTGACTGGGCAGTCCGTACAGGCTAACATGGCAAAGGCCGTACAGATGACGTGGCGACCGTATGGTGACGTGGCATCTGCTGATGTGGCCGGTGACATGGAAGATTCTGATTGGTTGATGGTGGTCGAATCATTTAGTGACACGTGGCATCTAGTTGGGCGAATGTTAGGGCACCATGTGGCCCAATCAAGGGCTGCCACGTGGCACCCATCTATTGGTTGTTGGTGTTTGGTTTGTTTTGTAAAATTTTGTGGAGGCCGCGGTGTTCGACCCCAGGACCTCCCCACGCGCCAAGATTTAACAAAGTTCGCCAACCACTATACCATGCATTAATTCTTATTATGTATATGGCAGAATATACATTTGAAGTTGATTGAAAGTTTAAATGGCGGGGGGGTCGGGTCGGGGCTAGCCCCGACCCCTGGTTCTATGCCGTGGATACGACCATACCCTGTTTCAATTGGCACACGTGTGGGGTAATGAATTTCAAATGTAAACCCGTGATCGTATCACCGCTACATATGACCATTCACTCGGCTTAAAATGTGCGCGGGGTTTTAACATGTCGACCCACGGCTCTATGATATAACATATGACCTTACCTGTTGATAAATGGCGTGGGTTGGATATTCAAACAAAGCCCTTGGTTCCTTTGTGATACCACAGGACCACATATGGTTCACGCACGTGGGGTCTTGTTGTGTTTTAAAACACGGTTCTATGCAATGAAACATGTGACCATACACCCCCCCCCNCCCCGATACATTTGGCGCGCGGTGTTAAATATTAAAACCCACGGTTTCATTACAAAAAGCCATGTGACCGGGGGTTATCCGTTCACGTGCTCCATTTCACAGAACCGTGTGTTTTATTGTGCGGGTTTTTAATTGTTAGCCCATGGTTTTGTATTGTTACCAGATGCGACCACCGATTGGTGCTTGTGTACGCGTGGTTCTAATGCACAAGACCACTATTTTAAATGTGCGCACGATTTTGAAATGGGTTTTAAATGGAGCCTCGGAGTTTGGTTCAACAGTTAACCACGCGCCTGGACACTTGTCAAGTCCAGGTTCACTCATTCAAACGGTTAACCCTTTTATTGCGCGGGACGTGGCCATATGGTCCCCCATGCGCCCAACACCTCCGACCTTGGGGGCTTGGTTTTCGCTAACGGTGCGACATTTTGGCACCAATTTCGGAAGGCGTGCCTGTGCTGGGTTTAGGCACGAGAAACGCCAGAGGCTAGGTTCATTCACCCACAGGCGCAAGATGGCGAACCAGTAACAGAGCTTGAAGGAGGAAAAATGGCAGGAGGCCTAACTTTTGAAGTTTTTGGCCAAATGAGGTGCCGAAAAAGCCCAGTTAGGGGTTTTTGGAAGTTTTGAGTCCATTGGCACTGCTTTCACAGGAATTTGAAGACTTCTTTTGCAGGTTTTTAACCATTGAAGTTTGAGGAAGCTCCAGGAAGCTTGAAGCCCTCATTGTTTGAGGCATTGCTCTGATGAGCACATAACTATTTTCTGAGACTGAATATTCATTTTTGACTAATTATTGTGCTCTGAACACATTGGGATAGGTTTCAGATCCATTGGAGGACTTTTACAGGTGTTTTTTCCACATTGAAGCTCAGAGAAGCTTGGAGGCCACATGTAGAAGAGGTCATTACTGGAGGAGACAAGATCCATTTTCAGAGTTCTAATAGTCAATTTTGGGGTTTTTGTGTATTCTGAACCCAATGGTACAGTCTGTAAGGCCATTGGAGTTGAGCAGCAGCTTGTAAAAGAACATTTGACAAACTAATCCCAAAGAGCCAAGTCCATTGAAGGAGGCTCAAGGAGACGTAGCCCAGAGAGGGGTGAACTCCTTTATCACCTTGTTATTGTTGTGAGTTTGTTGTGTTATTTGCTGCACTTTATGTTGCTGTGTATTGGTTTATAACACTTATTGAATCTTTTAAAAGCACATTTCCTCACACATGAACATTGACAAGAAGAACCAAGAACTTAACACATAAAACATCTTGCATATTTTAACACATGAAGCAAGGTCCTGTTAAGGTTTATTTTATTGAAGTAGGGGGTGCTTGCATAGCATAAAAAGTTAGCCTTCTATTTTCAGATCATTAAATGCACTCCAAATTTCAAACCCATGAGCCATCAACTAAGTTCTCATTCTTATGCTCTAGAAGGAGTAATTTGATCCATCAAATAATAAATCTATGTTTGTAGAAAAACCTTCCTATTTATACATGTGTTTTGTAGGGATTCAGCTTCAAGTGGTTAGATTGTTCTTGAAGGAACTTGCTCTGATACCAATTGTTGGCACACTTACTTATACTGACAGCAGGGTGAATCAGTATAAGACTGATTTTTATTTTCTTACTGTATTTATCAATTTATTACTTTACAAGCCATAAGTAGTGAAATCTTTAATGTGAAACCAAATTTGGAGAAAACCACAAAAAAATTATTCAAATATTTCCACGGGAAACAACCTTCTATAGACACCAATTTGTTACAATGTTTTACAGGTGCCAACATGAAAGAGACACCAATTCCTTATCCTAAGCACCAACTCAGAAACATATATAGGCACCAACCTAGAGCTACAATATTTGCATGCGCCAACCTATTGGAGACACCAATCCCCTTAGTTGAGCACCGACACAACAAGATGCAGCCACCAACCTACTGAAGACACCAATCTCCTTAGTTAAACACCAACTCAACAACATCTATAGGCACCAACCTACAACTGCAATATCGACAGGAACCAACTTGTTGTATTCAATTCCTCTCAATATGTCAATTGTACAAGATCATCACTTTATTTCAATCCTTCATCCACACAGATCCTTCATTTCACCATCAATTATGTCTTTCTTATACTTTCCACAACACTCATCACCTTTTCACAATCAACAATATTTCATATGTTCCTTTTGACCTTGCACCTCCCTACCACCCTTAGTTGGTTACATTCTTCTCTCTTACATTCTATGGCACTTGAAAAACATTTGAGCCTTATCTTCACACTTTCACACTCTCACTTACAAACTCTTCTGCCCGAGAATCTCATAACTACACTTTCTTGTACTCAAAATCACTCTTACTCGCTCAACCAAATCGATTTTTGGACCTCCATATATATAGGCTTCATACACGAGCCTATTTTCTCAAGTGTTTTTCCACATGCACAAAAATTTTGCTTGCACAGGTCAGGTCCATTAATTCTTCCTTAAAATTAGGCTGAAGAAATTCCTTTGAAACCAATTCTGATCTCCTCCAATTTTATCGCAATATGTTTGTTTGTCACAGTGTGAAAATGGTAATGCACACCTACCATCGGATGAGTCTAGGAACAAATAACATTTGTCGATATGTTTTCTTTCCACCAAAACACACAACACAACCCCCTCACACAAAAACCATCCTATCATTCCTCAAATAAACTCTCAATCATCTATATATAGTTTTGTGGACATTGTGACCATCAATCCTACCAAGTCACTAGCCATCGACCCCCCCAGACCTTTAACTTTCCACCTTCATTTTCTTCCCAATCTAGTATATCGAGCCACCAACTCACGAAGCCCCCGGGGCTTCAATATTACCCCTTCAACCTGTTGGTACTCTAATCCAGTATATTGGCCCACAGGCCTACCGGGCTCACTGAGCCCTCTTATTGCATCTTCAATCGTTCTTTCAATATGGTATGTTGGCCCACCCACTGAATCACCTTGCCCCTATGGCTTCAAAATTACCCTTTCAACTTGTTGGTACTCTCATCTGATATATCATCCCATAGGATTATCGAGCTCATTGAGATTTCTTATTGCATCTTCAACAGTTCTTTTGATCAGGTATGTTGGCCCACTTGAAAATCGGCCCATCGGGCTCACTAACTCATTGGGCCATTGGACCCCCAAGACCTTTCATTGCAACTTCAAACTATTTCTTTGATATGGAATCATGTTGACGTAAGATAGGATAGGAATCATGCTAATGTAGGATAGGATACTTCAAATAAGGCCTACTAGTTATTTATCATGGAATAAATGTAACATGGCCTCATTCAAGAAGGTCCACTAGGTATTTAGAAGGTGGTTTTGATTAGGGTTTTATAGATAGATATAAAGGATGGAGTGCTCCTAATTGAGCATATATTGGAGTATTTTGTATTGGATCTTATCTCATTAAGAGGTCACCCTCACTTAAGAGACAAGTGAACAGGAGTGGATTCCTTCCATAAAAGGATCATTGTAAGGTGTTTTCCTACCTTAAGGTTATTTTGATAAATAAAGCATGAGAAGTTTTAAATATCATTTATTGTGATTCAAGTTTAAGTTTTATTGATCGTAACAATTAGTATCAAACCTCTTTCTTGGGCCAAGAAGGAATATTTTTTTCTTCAGTTTTGTAGGTTTTCAAAGGGAAAGAGAGGGCCATGACACTTAGATCAATTATTCTAGCTTTTTTAGTTGAATTTGAAGAAAATAGTTGTGAATCTGATTTTTCTAAAAAAACACCCAATTTCAAAAAGAAAAATTATCCCAATCAAAGTCCAAGAAGTGGATATATCACATATTTAAAATTAGTTATTCTAGGGATTTTTTAGTGACGAACATGAATATTACAGAGAAGATATATTTTGATAGAGTTTTTGTAAATGTGATGAACCTACACAGAATAGATCTAGCTAAAAAATACTACACACATTTGCAGAGAGAAATTGAGAAAGAAGAAGCAAGAGAGAAAGAATGGAAGAATTCTCAGTAACCGTATTCCACACTCAAAGAGTGAATAATTTACAATATATATAGGCTACATAAGTAACTAATGAGCCATAGTGGTGGTCTAGATTGATCCGGACACACACCAACAGTTACAAGAGTAAACTGCCACCTAGTCTAGTCTCTCAGGCAGTTACGAGAGTGAACTGCCACCTAGCTAAGTTAACTAGTCAACTAGTCTTCAGTTAACTAACTGAACAAAGAGTATTGAGTTGGTGATGATCTCAATGTTTCATGGTGACAAAACCAATGCAACATCTAAACTCAACTCAACTAGTCAAATTGAAGTGTCAACTGAAAGAGAATATTCTTCAGGTGGAATATTCTCCCCTAAAATATAGGAGACTGGATAATGACTAATTATGACTAATAAACAAGGAATAACCTTAGGAAAAATAAATCCTAGGTGTGTGTGAAGTAACTCCAACACCCCCCCTGAACATCACTATGGTGAAAATAAAGAATGGGTCCCGACTACGAGGCCATGTTAGGTACCCAAATACAAAATATACACTGAACTAAACAAGGAAAGAGGGAAAACCTCATGGGAACAAAACCCCCCCTCTAATTACAATGCATAAAATAAAAAATGAGAAGGAACAAAAAACAGTTGCTAAGAAACCATGTCCTTCACTCCAAGAAGACCTCGCAACTATGCAAGTTTGTGCTCTTTGAAGATTTTGTTGAAGATGTAGATGTCTGCACGGATCTGATGAATTATATGCATCATTGACACACATATCCACTTTATCTTCTTGTAATGAATAATATCCAAATAAATTTTGGATGAAATTTTGAAAACCGTGCGGCCGTTTCTAGAAAAATGTTGAAATTGTGTTGATTTTAAAAAGATCATAACTTCACTTTCTAGACGATTTTTTTTTTGAAATTGGATATTTTCCAGAGAGGAATTCAAATATCCAATTTGTTTCTGCAAATTATTAACAGAAAATATCATAATGGCATCTGATGTGCGCGGCTCCCTTTTTGTCTCCTGACATGCATGCATGGTGCATGCAAAAGTGTCTGCATGTGACTCCTGAGATGCATGCCATATATATTTCACATGAATTTCAGAAAACAAATATGAAATGGAGTAGACATCATCTTCAATTAATGGAATACAAATTTCTATAGACACTTGTGTAGAAGACTCCTCAGAATAAGAGGCTTGATCTTCTGACGGTTTCTCTTCTGGCTCTATCTGTTTGACCTCCTGCATGAAATCTTCACAATATTATTTATTCCCAAATAGAACCTCCAATATGGTCCATAATTCATTTGGAGTTAATCCTTGTGATTCTTCATATACTTGATGGAAAATTTCGGGAGAAACAGACATGCCGATACTTCCTATGGCCATATCTTGTCTATTGAGAAAGTCATTTTTCTCATCGACAGAATCAAGCTCTACTTACATTGCCATATTTATTTGGTACAAGCCTCTGCATCTAAGATGAAGCAGAACTTTTGGCTTCCATTCCAAATAGTGATGAGGCGTGAGAAGTATTTCTGGCGAATAATCCATCTTTTGTTGTCTTCAATATTTTGTACCTGCAAAAAATGATTTGGTGTAGCTTTTTCTTAGCAATCCGTCGGCTCTGATACCATGTAAATGTGTTGAACCTACACAGAATAGATCTAGCTAGAAAAAACTACACACATTTGCAGAGAGGAATTGAGAAATAAGAAGCAAGAGAGAAAGAATGGAAGAATTCTCATTAACTGTATTCCACACTCAAAGAGTGAATAATTTACAATAGATATAGGCTACATAAGTAACTAATGAGCCATAGTGGTGGTCTAGATTAATCTGGACACACACCAGCAGTTACAAGAGTAAACTTCCACCTGGTATAGTCTCTTAGACAGTTACGAGAGTGATTTGCCACCTAGTTGAGTTAACTAGACAACGAGTCTTCAGTTAACTGACTGAACAAAGAGTAGTGAGTTGGTGAAGATCCTAATGTTGCATGGTGACAAAACCAATGCAACATATAAACTCAAATCAACTAGTCAAACTGAAGTGTCAACTGAAAGAGAATATTCTCCAGATGGAATATTCTCCCCTAAAATATAGGAGACTACATAATGACTAATTATGATTAATAAACAAGGAGTAACCTTAGGAAAAATAAATTCTAGGTGTGTGTGAAGTAACTCCAAAAGTTTCCAAATTGCAACTAGACCAATTCCATTAGACAGACAATTTTGGGGGATTTTATTTGATCTATTATATGATATATTTCTCATCAATATTCAATGTGCTACAACCCTTACAATTTTTCCCCCACTCTCTAGCAAAACCCTAGAATAGTTATGTTGAGACCCACGAGTTGGGAGGAAGTGAAAAAATCTATGTTGGATGTTTAGGCACATTTGCAACAACTTCATGAGAGTTGTATATATATATATACTCTTAGTGGGATTTATAGGATGCTTGTGAGGAATGGTACATGGAAAGTTGTCATTTTGGTAAGACACCTACTTTCACATTCTATTTGATGTCTCTACTCCACCTTATGTAGAGAGAATCATTGAGGGAAATTAGAACTAGCCTTCTTGAGTGATAGTGTTCCTTTCATATAAATAACTAGCCTTTTATAATTATGCAAATGATATTTTTGACATGGACGATTCTTTTCAATTGGATCCACATATATATGGTGGGAATTGGGAGAACCATATTCAACCATTCATCAAGAGTCATCAATTGGGAGTCGACATGAGCACTTGGACATGGGCCCCAAGTTTATGTACAATCTCTTTGGATTCCTTTAGGTTTACATTTATTACTTGCACATGAGACACTAGCTACTTCAACATGGTAGTCAACACTCATATAGGGAACAGAGGTTTATGAATGATCTTCTTTGAATACTTTAGAATTATGGCCAACCCTTTCATAGGGGACCCTAGTTTCATATATTATTTTAGCATTGCAACCAATGTCAATACTTGGGACCCTAATTTATTGGTGTGCATCGTCACTACAAGCATTGAGGTAAACACTTCTCAAAAGGGGATGGAATGTTGGGATATTACCTAGGGGTGTAATACAGGGGGTGAAGGGCCCACTATAGTAGTAATAGTATAGTTATGGTGGTCATTCAATGTAAAGTGGACCAGGTCCACTAGTTAGCTAACATGGAATAAATGTAATGTGGCCTCATTAAAAAAGGTGAAATGTGTATTTAGGGGGTGAATATGATTAGGGTTTCATGGAAATCCATAAGTAAGGATGGATTCCTCTTGCAGAATGTACTAGATTATTGTGTATTAGATCTTAGCTCGTTGAGAGGTCACCCTACCTTAAGAGGAAAGTGAATAGGAGAGGATTCCTTCCATAAAATGGAGCATTATAAGGTGTTTCCCTACCTTAAGGGTATTTTGATAAATAAATAATTAATCATTTATGAATATCATTTATTGTGATTCAAGTTTAAAGGTTAAGGATCATAACATCAAAACTACTTTATTTGAAGATATATGAGTGAATAGATAGCATATTGTGTGATAAAAGTATGTCATGATTTTGAATGAGTGTTGGCATGCCTAATAAAATATGTAATCATATCTAAGAGTTTGTGGCTCATAACATAGTGTTGTGCCACTAAAATGACAATACAACACTCTATGCCAAGCTTCTTTTTGCATCCCAATGATATGAGGAACCCCTTCATTCTCTTATCAATTTTGTGAAGATGAATGCTTTGTTCCATAGAATACTATTGCATTTATTAAGGTGGAATTTTGATTGTTGAAACAAATATATAACCTTGTCTTCCTATCCCTTGGATATCCTTATATCTGACTTTCCATGTTCCTATCAACCTCTTATGTCAAATATTGCAACTAAACATGCTCTATAGTAACAATTATGTTAGTGCATTAACTAGGATTAACAATTTATTCACAATGTCTCATAAGTGGTAATTGATGAAATCTAATTATAGGTGCCTTAAAGGAATTTATGCATTAACCATTATAATCACTAAATCAATGATCATCTTGATCTAGTGATATGTGTGTCAACCATCAATGATGAAGCACTGGCAGAATTAACAACAACTTTTGTTAACATAATCAAGAGAAATCCCTTTATTGCAATTCATGTTTAAATATTCTTTGGTTACTAAGTATTAATTCTTAAGGATGGCCGGTATGTTTACTACTTCAAGAAGATAATAGACATCCCATTTAAACAACTAATTCATGATTGATCCATATTCAATCAAAGAAAACACAACAATAAATCTATTGCAATATAGTTGAGGGAACATTAGTAAGTCTTTGCATCCATCAAGGTTTCTAATTCATCACATCATCAAGGAACAATGATGTCTAAGGAGACTCATAGATTATAAAATTAGGGTTCACCACTAAACTCAAAGTGAAGATTAAGAATCCATTTTCTCATAAGAATTTAGGTGCAAGTAAGGTAATATAACCAGTGAAGAAAACATATCAAAGATGTTGAACTTATGTGGGATCACCAATTGCATCAATTCTTGATTCACAAAGAAAGGTAGGACACAATCAATGAATTTGAAACAAAAAATAAAATAAAATTTATGCTTTCTAGTCTCTAGGGTCTAAGCTTTCTAGAAAATAAAATTGAAAGCAAAGCATTGATCCAAAATTGTTTCTATTAAAGCATTAAAGCTTTTTATTTTAGAGAGATAAATAAAATTGTTTCTAGAAAATTGATCCAAAGCAAAGCAGGCCTAAGTGTTTGCTACTTAAGAAAAAGAGTGTGTATTGTTGTAAAGCATTCTTTTTATTATCCACTTATTTTCTTCAATCAATTTATGAAGCTAAATACCATTATCATTGTAAATATTGGGAATTTTGATAAGAATTTGTGGTTCTTTCCCATGTTGTCTTTGTCTCAGTCTTAATATATACAGCTTCATTGTTGCATCCCTCAACTAAGTGTGTTTTAGCCTTAGGAGGCAAATGCATTTCTTTTAACCTCTATTTGATAAGACAACTACCATTTGAATGTGTTTGGTCTCATGGATTTCATCTCTTATTCACATAATACAAAACATTTATCAAATGGCTCACTAACATTGGAGAAGCTTCAAATCACTACAATGTTCATCGGATTATTCATTTTCAAGACATAGTGCTTCGAAGCCTCTTTGATTAAAATGAAATTATGTAGTTTTTCCAGATCAATGGCCCTAGTGTATTAGTTGTTTAGATGTAATCAATTACTTGGAATTAAAACATTAATTCTATATCTACTTTATATGTAGCCATTCCTTCCTACAATTACAAGGAAGAAAATATGAATGAATAGATAATTGATTATGTGATAGAAATCTGCCATGAGCTCAAACGAATTATGGAATACCTGACTGCATCCTAAATCATATCTAAGAGTTTATGACTCATAAATTTATTCTCTAACATTGCAATGACAATGCAACACTCTATGTTGCTTCATTTTGTGTCATAAGGGTGTTAGGATCCCCTTCATTCTCTTATTTTTATGAAGAGGAATGCTTTGTTTTTCATATGACTATCACATTTAGCAAGGCATACCATGATCATTGAAACAAATATATAACCCCATCTTTCTATCACTTGGATATCCTTATTTTCTACTTTCCCCATTCTTTTCAACCTCGTTTATCCACTACTATAGTTGACCATGTTCTACAATAACAAGTTGTTGAAGATATTTTCATTGGTGTGTTGTCATTGATGTCAATAGTCGATGTCATTATGATGTGATCATGATTTTTTATGAACAACATGCAGAGGAATCTACCAAAAATCTCATAAGGGAAAGCACATTGCAGAAACGCGATCAAGATTGAAATCCCAACAGTAAAACTACAAAAGAATCGAGGAAGAATCCTATCCACTGATGTAGATTTTGGGACAAACCAAAACCATCAGATCTGAAAGTTATATAGGAGGATATTCGGATCAAGATCTGAGTATGTCTTGACCATCGGATCTCATGAAGGGAAGATCAACGATGGGGAACCATTGTGGGATGCAAGGGTTGATTTAACGATCATGCAAGTTTTGGTTCCACAATCCACATCGATCGTCGATCAATACCTACCAATAGATCTATGGTTGGCATTAGTTCCATAGCCCTGGATCCCTTGAGTCACAAATAGCCGAATACCTGAAGAGAGGAGCTCCTTTGTGCCTAGGCCCACAGTCCTATCTCCTGGACTTATCAAAATCTATGAACCAAAAAGTGTTAATACGCACTCCGACAGAATTTTCTTCGGGAGAGTTGGAAAACTGCAAAGGTTAGAGTCCTGAAGCTCTAAATCCCTGAAGTGAATGAGAACTTTCAACTCAACTGCAGATCAATTCATGGCCATAGATTTGTTTGAAACCTATGGAAAATCCAAGATCGTCCATCTACGAAAGAACGAATATCGACCATATGATCTACTTCAACGAAATGCACTCTGGAAGGATGAATGATTGCAAAGGCCTCAAGTCCCAAAGGCCGAAAAAAATCTGGACCATTGATCTAACTGTTGATCACAGTCATTGGAACAAGGATTCATGTGAACCTATGACCAGAAGGAGGACATGTGCCATGTCAAGAGATCCACGACAGCAAGGACGCGTGGCACAATCAAATGGTGACAAGTGTCTTGGTCCAGTTGTCACTTCAGGTTATGTAAGTCACAAATCTAGGTGACATGTGGGAGCCACTCGATCGGTGCTAGGTCAGTAGTGACATCAGTAATTTATGTCACTCTGGGTGTTTGTCCTTCAGGGGAAACTAACAACTACCCAAAGCGTCGAAGGCTGAAGTCAACTCTAATCATTGATCTAAGATCCTCCATATTTTGACATGACTGTTAGATCAAAACATAGTGGAAAGATGATGCAATCACTCTCATGTTGACCACTTCGGCGCTGACCAAATCTGGTGGAAATTGGAATAGAAATTACCTGGACCTCTGAACCTCGAAGTCTCAAAGTCCCAAGGTAAATAGTGGTCATCCATCTCAACCTTTTATTAAGTCATAGTCATTGGATTAAGTAGTGGAAGGATAGTGTAAGGATCAAAGATAATCTATTGATTTGGTTCTGTAAATCATGATAACCATTAGATCAATCCTTGTGAGAGGTAACTATGTCAATTGTACAAGTTCATCACTTTATTTCAATCCTTCATCTGCACAGATCCTTCATTTCACCAGCGAATATGTCTTTGTTTCACTTTCCACAACACTCATCACCTTTTCACAATCAACAATATTTCATATGTTCCTTTTGACCTTGCACCTCCCTACCACCCTTAGTTGGTTGCATTCTTCTCTATTACATTCTATGGCACTTGAAAAACATTTGAGCCTTATCTTCACACTTTCACACTCTCACTTACAAACTCTTCTACTCGATAATCTCATAACTATGCTTCCTTGTACTCAAACTCACTCTTATTCACTCAACCAAATTGATTTTTGGACCTCCATATATATAGGCTTCATACACGAGCCTATTGTCTCAAGTGTTTTTCCACATCCACAAAAATTGTGCTCACACTGGTCGCCTCCATTAATTCTTCCTTAAAATCAGGTTGAAGAAATTCCTTTGAAGCCAGTTTTGATCTCCTCCAATTTTCTCGCAATATGTTTGTTTGTCGCAGTGTGCAAGTGGTAATGCACACCTACCATCGGATAAGTCTAGGAACATATCACATTTTTCAATATGTTTTCTTGCGACCGAAACACACAACACAACCCCCTCGCACAACAAACATCCTATCATTCTTCAAATAAACTCTCAATCATATATCTCTATTTTTGTGGACATTGGGACCATCAATCCTACTAGGTCACTAGCCACTGGGCCCCTCAGACCTTTAACTTTCCATCTTCATTTGCTTCCCAATCTGGTATACCGAGCCACCAACTCACCAAGCCCTCAGGGCTTCAATATTACCCCTTCAACTTGTTGGTACTCTAATCTAGTATATCATCCCACAGGCCTACCGGGCTCACTAAGCCCTCTTATTGCATCTTCAATCATTCCTTCAATCTGGTATGTTGTCCCACCCACCAAATCACCTTGCCCTCATGCCTTCAAACTTACCCCTTCAACTTGTTGGTACTCTGATCTGATATATCATCCCATGGGCTTACCGAGATCACTGAGCCCTCTTATTGCATCTTCAATAATTGTTTTGATCGAGTATGTTTTCCCACCTAACAATCGGCCCATCGGGCTCATTGACTCACTGGGAAACTGACCCCCCAAGACCTTTCATTGCAACTTCAAACTATTTCTTTGATATGGAAGCATGTTGTAGTAGGATAGAATACATGTTCTGACACATGGTGCTGACATGGCTACTATCATGGTGTTGATGTGGCATCCCTACCGGCCACCTAGGTACTTTTAACACTTTGCTTTCACTTTAGTACTTTGATTCGATATGGAACCTTGTTTTACCGAACTCAATCGATTTATGCCATGTGTATTTCTTTGTCATAGGGTCCACCAGGCCACCAACATACCAAGACCTCAAATATTCAACCATGCACCTTACATTTTACTTTGATTTGATATGCTAGCCCACTAGGCTCACCGGGCCACCAGCCCACTAGGCCCCCAAAATTTCAAGTGCATGCCTTCAAATATGCATTGGTACTCCAATCGAATCTCAGTTTTTGATCCTTCCCATTGATCAATGATCAGGATTTAATCCATTACAGGTCTATGATTCTACCATGTGGTTTTATCTCCATCGTTGATCTTCTTTGTCTCGACCGATGGGTCTACCGGTCTACCGGGCTACCAAGCCGCTGGGCCTTCATAACTTTAACACTATGAACTCAATCTTTCTCTTTGATCAACCCACTAGGGAACCTTTTCATTGTGTACTCATTATGGTCTGATATTTGATATTGTGGGACCCACAACATAAACTTTTATGCCTTTTGCAGGGTTCCATAACTTTCTCATTCTCATTCAAACTAAGTAACAACTCCTTTACAATATAAATCCTTCGAAATCAAATTTCCTTATGAATGTGGGATTTATCTTTTACCTCGATCTAGATATTCTTTCCATCAAGCACCCTCACAGAAACTCAACCTCTCCAAAACACAATCAGTGTAGAGAGACATTCAAACCCACTACTTAGCTTCATACTTTGGGTTCCCTATACAAGATTCATTCAAATGCTTCCTTTGTCTGTACAAGATTCACAATCTAGATGCTTCTTCTGTCTATCTAGACTGATTTTCTTTAGCCTTAGTAGTCTCCCCCAGTCAGTGACGTCAATGACATCAATGATTGGCACAGTTTTATCTACCTTTGACATCAATGACAAAACTTTCAACACCCTATGGTTGTAACAATGGGGAATGGAAAGGCCCACTAGAGTAGTAATAGTATAGTATCGATGGCCATTAAATGTAAATTGGATTGGGTCCGTTATGGTTTCTATTTTAAAATAAGGCCTATTATTTATTTATCATGGAATAAATGTAACATGGCCTCATTCAAGAAGGTCCACTAGGTATTTAGAAGGTGGTTGCGATTAGGGTTTCATAGATATATATATAAAGGATGGAGTCCTCCTAATTGAGCATATATCAGAGTATTTTGTATTGGATCTTATCTCATTAAGAGGTCACCCTAACTTAAGAGGCAAGTGAATAGGATTGGATTCTTTCCATAAAAGGATCATTGTAAGGTGTTTTCCTACCTTAAGGGTATTTTGATAAATAAAGCATGAGAATTTTTAAATATCATTTATTGTGATTCAAGTTTAAGGTTTAATGATCGTAACAATTTGTATCAAACATCTTTCTTGGGCCAAGAAGGAATATTTTTTTCTTCTATTTTGTAGGTTTTCAAAGGGAAAGAGAGGGTCGTGACACTTAGATCAATTATTCTAGCTTTGTTTTGTTGAATTTGTAGAAAATAGTTGCAAATCTGATTTTTCTAAAAAAAAAACACCCAATTTCAAAAAGAAAAACTATTCCAATCAAAGTCCAAGAAGTGGATATATCACATATTTAAAATTAGCTATCCTAGGTTTTTTTAGTGACGATCATGAATATTACACAAAAGATATATTTTGAGAGAGTTTCTGAATTGCAACTAGACCAATTCCATTAGATAGACAATTTTGGGGGATTTTATTTGATCTATTATATGATATATTTCTGATCAATATTCAATGTGCTACAACCCTTAAAAAATTTCGCCCACTCTCTAACAAAACCCTAGAATAGTGATGTTGAGACACACGAGTTGGGAGGAAGTGAAAAAATCTATGTTGGATGTTTAGGCACATTTGCAATAACTTCATGAGAGTGGTATCATTCATGAAAAATATCATTTCATCAATGAAGAGTATAACCAATGTATATATATATATATATATATATATATATATATATATATATATAT
>ML784844.1:121209-142286 GCA_009831015.1 Picea engelmannii
ACCTTCTATTTGATGTCTCTACTCCACCTTATGTAGAGAGAATCATTGAGGGAAATTAGAACCTCATTATGACTACCAGTGTTCAACATACATATTCTTGAGTGATAGTGTTCCTTTCATATAAATAACTAGCCTTTTATAATCAGGCAAATGATATTTTGGACATGGATGATTCTTTTTATTTGGATCCACATATCTAAGGTGGGAATTGGGAGAACCATATTCAACCATTCATCAAGAGTCATCAATTTGGAGTCAGCATGAGCACTTGGACATGGGCCCCAATTTTATGGACAATCTCTTTGGATTCCTTTAGGTTTACAATTATTACTTGCACATGAGACACTAGCTACTTCAGCATGATAGTCGACACTCATACAGGGAACAGAGGTTTATGAATTAGCTTCTTGGAATACTCTAGAATTATGGCCAACCCTTTCATAGGGGACCCTGGTTTCATATACTACTTCAGCATTGCAAACAATGTCAATACATGGGACCCTAATTTATTGGTGTGCATCATCACTACAAGCATTGAGGTAAACACTTCTCAAAGGGGGATGGAATGTTGGGATCTTACCTAGGGGTGTAATATGGGGGGTGAAGGGCCCACTATAGTAGTAATAGTATAGTTATGGTGGTCATTCAACGTAAATTGGACTAGGTCCACTATGGTTTTTATTATTAAATAAGGCCCACTAGTTAGCTAACATGGAATAAATGTAATGTGGCCCCATTAAAAAAGGTGAAATGTGTATTTAGGAGGTGAATATGATTAGTGTTTCATGGATATCCATAAGTAAGGATGAATTCCTCTTGTAGAATGTACTAGATTATTGTGTATTGGATCTTAGATCATTGAGAGGTCACCCTACCTTAAGAGGAAAGTGAATAGAAGAGGATTTCTTCCATAAAAGGAGCATTATAAGGCGTTTCCCTACCTTAAGGGTATTTTGATAAATAAATAATTAATCATTTATGAATAGCATTTATTGTGATTCAAGTTTAAAGGTTAAGGATCATAACATCAAAACTACTTTATTTGAAGATATATGAGTGAATAGATAGCATATTGTGTGATAAACGTCCACCATGACTTTGAATGAGTTTTGGCATGCCTAATAACATATTGAATCATATCTAAGAGTTTGTGACTCATAACATAGTGTTGTGCCACTAAAATGACAATACAACACTCTATGCCAAGCTTCTTTTTGCATCCTAATGATATAAGGAACCCCTTCATTCTCTTATCAATTTTGTTAAGATGAATGCTTTGTTCCAGAGAATATTATCACATTTATTAAGGTGGAATTTTGATTGTTGAAACAAATCTATAACCCTGTCTTCCTGTCCTTTGGATATCCTTATATTTGACTTTCCATGTTCCTATCAACCTCTTCTGTCAAATATTGCAACTAAACATGTTCTATAGTAACAATTATGTTAGTGCATTAACTAGGATTAACAATTTATTCACAATGTCCCATAAGTAGTAATTAATGAAATCTAATTATAGGTGCCTTAAAGGAATTTATGCATTAACCATTATAATCACTAAATCAATGATCATCTTGATTTAGTGATATGTGTGTCAACTATCAATGATGAAGCACTGGAAGAATTAACAACAACTTATGTTAACATAGTCAAGAGAAATCCCTTTAATGCAATTCATGTTTAAATATTCTTTGATTACTAAGTATTAATTCTTAATGATGGGTATGTTTACTACTTCAGGAAGATAATAGACATCCCATTTAAACAAATAATTCATGATTGATCATATTCAATCAAAGAAAACACAACAATAAATCTATTGCAATATAGTTGAGGGAACTTTAGTAAGTCTTCACATCCATCAAGGTTTCTAATTCATCACATCATCAAGGAACAATGATGTCTAAGGAGACTCATAGATTATAAAATTAGGGTTTACCATTAAACTCAAAGTGAATATTAAGAATCCATTTTCTCATAAGAATTTAGGTGCAAGTAAGGTAATATAACCAGTGAAGAAAACATATCAAAGATGTTGAACTTATTTGGGATCACCAATTGCATCAATTCTTGATTCACAAAGAAAGGTAGGATACAATCAATGAATTTGAAACAAAAAATAAAATAAAATTGATGCTTTCTAGTCTCTAGGGTCTAAGGTTTCATCAACACGTGAATAGATAGATAGAGAGATAAATAAAATTGTTTCTAGAAAATTGATCCAAAGCAAAGCAGGCCTAAGTTTTTGCCACTTAAGAAAAAGAGTGTGTATTGTTGTAAAGCATTCTTTTTATTATCCACTTATTTTCTTCAATCAATTTATGAAGCTAAATACCATTATTATTGTAAATATTGGGAATTTTGATAAGAATTTGTGGTTGTTTCCCATGTTGTCTTTGTCTCAGTCTTAATATATACAGCTTCATTGTCGCATCCCTCAACTAAGTGTGTTTTGTCCTTAGGAGGCAAATGAATTTCTTTTAACCTCTATTTGATAAGAAAACTACCATTTGAATGTGTTTGGTCTCATGGATTTCATCTCTTATTCACATAATACAAAAAATTTATCAAATGGCTCACTAACATTGGAGAAGCTTCAAATCACTACAATGTTCATCGGATTATTCATTTTCAAGACATAGTGCTTTGAAGTCTCTTTGATTAAAATGAAATTATGTAGTTTTTCCAGATCAATGGCCCTAGTGTATTAGTTGTTTATATGTAAGAAATTACTTGGAATTCAAACACTAATTCTATATCTACTTTATATGTAGCAATTTGTTCCTACAATTGCAAGGGAGAAAATATGAATGAATAGATAGTGGATTATGTGATAGAAGTCTGTCATAGTTCAAATGAATTATGGAATACTTGACTGCATCCTAAATCATATCTAAGAGTTTATGACTCATAAATTTATTCTCTAACATTGCAATGACAATGCAACACTCTATGTTGCTTCATTTTGTGTCATAAGGGTGTTAGGATCCCCTTCATTCTCCTCTTATTTTTATGAATATGAATACTTTGTTTTTCATATTACTATCACATTTAGCAAGAGATACCATGATCATTGAAACAAATATATAACCCCATATTTCTATCACTTGGATCTCCTGATTTTCTACTTTCCCTGTGCTTGTCAACCTCATTTATCAACTACTATAGGTTAACATGTTCTACAATAACAAGTTGTTGAACATATTGTCATTGATGTCAATAGTCGGTGTCATTATGATGTGATGTTTAGTTTTTATGAATAACATGCAGAGGAATCTACCAAAAATATCAGAAGGGAAAGCGCATTGCAGAAACACGATCAAGATTGAAATACCCATAGTAAAACTACAAAAGAATTGAGGAAGAATCCTATCCACTGATGTAGATTTCAGGAGAAACCAGAACCATCAGATCTGGGAGTTATAGAGGAGGATCTTCGGATCAATATCCAATTAAGTCCTGACCATCGAATCTCAGTAAGGGAAGATCAATGGCAGGGAACCATTACGAAATGCAAGGGTTGATTTAACGATCGTGAAAGTTTTGGTTCCTCAATCCACATCGATCATCGATCGATACCTACCAATAGATCTAGGGTTGGCATTGGTTCCACAGCCCCGGAGCCCTCGAGCCACAAATAACCAAATATCATAAGAGTGGATCTCCTTCTTGTAGCTCCTGGACTTATGAAAATCTATCAAAAAGAAAGTGTTAATACGCACTCAAACGAAATTTTCTCCAGGAGAGTTGGAAAATTGCAAAGGCTGGAAACCCGAAGCTCTAAATCCATGAAGTGAATGAGAACTGACCACTCAACCATAGATCAATTCATGGCCATAGATTTGTTTGAAACCTATGGACAAGCCAGGATCGTCCATCTACGGAAGAACTAATATCGACCATATAATCTACTTCATCAAAATGCACTCCGGAAGGTTGAATGATTGCAAAGGCCTGAAGTCCCTAAGGCCGAAATAAATCTGTACCATTCATCTAAGAGTTGATCACAGTCATTGGATCAAGGACTCATATGAACCTATGACTAGGATGAGGACATGTGCCACATTAGGAGATCCACGTCAGCAAGGACACATGATGGAATCAAATGGTGAAAAGTTTCTTGGTACACTTGGCACTTTAGGTTACGTAAGTCACAAATCTAGGTGACATGTGGCAGTCACTCAATTAGTTCCAAGTCAGCAGTGACGTCAAAAATTTATGTCACTCCAAGAGTTTTTCCTTCGGGGGAAACTAGCAACTACCCTAAGTGTCGAAGGTTGAAGTCAATGCTAACCATTTATCTAAGATCCTCCAGATTCTCACATGACTATTAGATCAAAACATAGTGGAAATATTATGTAATCACTCTCATGTTGACCACTTTGGCACCGAACAAATCCAGTGGAAATTGGAACAACAATTACCTGGACCTCTGAACCCCCGAAGTCCTGAAGTCTCAAAGTAAATTGTGGTCATCCATCTCAACCTTTTATTAAGTCATGGTCACTGGATTAAGTAGTGGAAGGATAGTGTAAGGATCAAATTTAAACCATTGTTCTAGTTTCAGAAATCATGATAACCATTAGATCAATCCTTGTGAGAGGTAACTACTTCAGGGAATTGAAACTCCATAAGATTGTATGAGAGAGAAAGTGCTTGAAGGTCGAAGTCTGGAGGACTAGGTTCCATCCCTCGGTCATGGGTTATGAACACATAAATTCATGTAGCGCTGGGAACATCGCTTAAATTAATAATCATGTGGTTTACGCATATGGTCACATGTAAATGGTTTGAAGGAAATGCCTCTACAGAATTTGATTTCTACAATATTTACAAAGACATGGAATCGAGTTAAAATAAATTGATCCATACCTGTGATCGATTTATGAAAAGCACTCTCACTAAATTAAAAATCCTTCGAAATAATGTTTGAATAATATTAGATATTATGGTTAATTTAAAATGAAGAGGTGCGATGGTCCAAACAAAGGGACACAATACTTCATAGCTCAGACCAGTTGGAAGATTATATAAATGAGGAAGAATGGTGAGAAGAAAGTGTCTCTATAGTCCATATCAGAAGATCAAAATAGAAGAAGAATTGATGATTCTTATGAAGTGAGGGTGGAAGGGAGGACCACAGAAGGATTCATATCCTTTACTAAGTAAGTGTAATTTAAGGGAGTTGGTGTTTCTTGGGGTTGGTGCCCAAAAAACAAGGGAGTTGGTGCTTTCTGGGGTTGGTGCCCTAAATACAAGGGAGTTGGTACTTCCTACGAAAGGTGGCCTAAAAAATAAGGGACTTGGTGCTTCCTAGGGTTGGTGCCCTGAAGAAGGGGATTTGTGTATCCTAGAGTTAATGCTCTAAAAAGGATTGGTGTCCTTCACTATTCTTCATAAAATCCTTGTAATTCCTATTAATTATATTTATATAATTGATTTTACAAACAAATCCATTGTTGATCTTGTTGTCACAGGGGAAGACCCTGGGTTCAATGCTACAACAATGCACCAACAAAACCCTAACTATCGGCCCTTTCGGCAACACCTGCAAAGCAGATGAAGTCTCGCCTGAGGTAGAGGAAGGGGTGGTCGCAGGACTCAGATGCCTGCAACCTTCGCTGGGACATAGATATGTGATTCTAGTATCTAACAGAGCACCTAGCAGTAATCCTTCATCAATATTTAACCAATATCTACTCTACAGATAAAACAGAGCACCGCAACATTCACCTAGATCTAATGTATCTAAGCACTTAGCATAAGGAATTATATCAGATCTAGCAGATTCAAGCACTAAGAAAGTTCACAGAGGTCAGATCTAGCATCCAAATTCATCATAAGCACAAAGTATAAATAGATCTATCTATCTATCTATGTCAATAACTTAGCAGATAACACATAAGTACACCAACACATCGCACAAAGCAGAGCAACACAACATATACGTGGTTCACCCCCACCGTGAGAATACATCCACCAAATCTTCTTCTTTATTAGCTTCTTCAATCATATACATGCACAGAGCCACAAAAACCTTACTCTGCATAGGATAGTAGATCTGTGCACCTCACTAGATCCTCCTTTCTTGAGTTATAGCACAAATCCCTTCACAGTCTGTTACAACCACTTGCACTTATCTCTACAAGTCTCTCACAGTATGCACAAGGAATTTACAAGCCACACTTTCACTTAGGAAAACATCGCATAGATGCCTCTTCTCTATTTCCTTACATTGCCTAGACATCTATTTATATACTACAAAATAGGCCTAAGCAAGGGTAAACCCATGGGCCGACATTCCCATACCCGTTACATATTCCCAAATCCCAAAAAGGACCCAAAAAGGGGTCAAGATCCTGCGATTGCTGCTTCATCTTATGCTCTACCTTCAAAAGGATATCGAAGTCCAAAATGGTCAAACTTGACCAAGGATCTCTCAAAACTTGGTCGAGGACCAATAGGCCCCCAACACTCACATTTGAGTCATCCCAATTCACTCTGATGTAAAAATTTCTACTTTGAAAGCCTCGAGCTTGGATTGAGCTTCTTCGACTTGTTGTTGTGCTATGATCTCTTATTCAACAAACTCTTGGATGACTGCATCATTCACAGGTCCTTCCAGGCATTGTTAAACTACATTAACAACCTGCTCTAGTTCTGCTCCTTGGCCTTCAACTTCTGTGAACAATTGGTAGGCCTTATCTTGTAAGGGTTGGAGTCTCTGAGTTACTTCCATAACTCTGCTCTGAATAGATTGAATTTGTTGCTGGGCAGTGCATTTCTCTTTAGATCTCTTCATTCTTTCCATAGCTGATAGGAGCTTCAACTGTGCATGTATTGTTTCGGTTTGATACTTCACCTCTTGGAGCTACAACTCTAGTGCTCTTAATTCTGGACTCTCAGCAAGTCTCTCATATGTTAGGGCACTGTGATCACTTAGCTACTTGTATTCCATAGCAAGGGCTTTCAGTCTCTCAACTTCACTCCTGGCAGTTGCTCCTCTTTGGTCCTTCACATCCTGTGGGGTCTCGGGCACTACGGATAGTTCTAAGTCTACGATCTGTTGTTGTAGCTACTAGATCACTTCTTAAATCTTCTCTACTTGCTGTGTAACTCGATCTTTTGCCTTTATTTCTACGAATTTCACAGAGCGAATTTCTTTGTTGACCGCTTCCTTTACTTCAAGTTTCTCAGAGAGCAACTGTTCTTTTCCTTGTTGTATTTGTGATTTTTCTTCTTCAAACTTCGCTTGGAGGGTAATATTTTCTTGTTCAAACTCCTTGTACTTGCATCAAAGCCTGGGTGGCTTGTTTTGTTTCCTCTTATGCTCGTTAAAGGTGAGCTTCAACTGTATCAGCTAATTGGTGGAGTTGGGTTGGCTCGTCTCCTAGCTCTGGTGTTCCCAATGGCAGAGGCATAGAGGAGACTACACGGTTGGACTGTAGTGCCTATTGTACCCCTCAGAGTTTGATTTAAATCCTATCATACATTGCTTCCTTCTTGGCCTCTTGTTTTTCTTTTATTTCCAACGAAGCATTGTTCCGGGCTACTATGAGGAATTCGAAGTCGTCAGAGGTGAGGATAGTCTGCATCTTGGTCATGGAGGCTTTCAATTTCTTCCCGGAATAAGGTTTCAGAGGTGAACCCTTCCTCTTCTTCAGGGTATCAACCTCGTCTCCTTGCTTCTATTCGACCTCTTTCTTATCTAACTCTTCGCCATCACCTCCTTGCTCTGGTGATATGGAAGCAGTCTTCATGGATGCACTGTCTAATCCTTGGACATATTAGGTCTTCTTTTTCCTACTAGGTCTGAAAGTATCCTACACATTTTCTGGGCTATCGATGTCAGATATATTTGTGGGGTTGACGAGGATAAGGAGGTTAGCAGACCATTCCTTAGTAATCCCCTCTAGGTCCTCCTCTGTTAGCTTGTAGTAGGACTGAAGTTGTTTCTTATGGTCATCGGCATGCACTGTAATATAAATGAAATGTCAATCTACGATGAACCTCATCAAAGGTCGGAACCGGTGTAGAGTGTTCGGAGTCATGCAAGGCTCAAACTAGATGGATCTCTTCAGCTGATAGTAGTAGGTATGAAAAATAGCATTTGACTGCCACAGTTTGTTCATATCGCTAGAATACCAAAATGTACTGAACTTCGTGGACAATGGCTCAAATGGCTTGATGTCAGGGAAGGTCACACCTTCCAGCATATCCCAGGTGATGAATGTGATAAAGATTAAAAGACAACTAAAATGGAATTATGTTGTGAGTGGGAAATCCCTCTACGGACTAGCACTTAGGGTTTTATCATGCATGCAAAAAAGACCTAAAGATTCCTTCTTTCTACCGTCATCCCGGACCTAATCCCCATTATTCTTAAGAAAATACATAGTTAATAAGATCAAGTGAGCATACCTTATTTCGAGCATTTGATATCGATCGTTCTTTACGCTTGGTCGCTCTTTGATTGCAGCTCTCCTCCCAAGGCTGACCTGCATTCACACAAGACAAACAAAGAACTCCACATGCATTTGATATACAGATTAATGGGTTAGATATTTAATCAACATGTACACAATAAACAATGAAAACCTCATATGGTGGGATGGGAAAAGTAGTTCTTTATTATTAACTTCACTAAAGCAACTTACAATGATGAAATCGGCCACTGCTCCATGAACCTGGTCCTGGGATCCATTCAACTTTCCTCCAACTTCTTTGCTCTATACTTCTCTATGCACAAGGATGGCTAAAGGTTGGGACAAAGGGAATGCTCAATCGGGTATAGTTTCTTTACTATGATTATTCTCCTTCCAAATAAGACAACTAACCCTTCTCTTATAGGCTAGAAGAAGCTAGGTATTTGGTCGAATGTCCGACCATGCATGGCCGAAAGGTTTATTTAACTTGCCCAAATATGTGTGTTCCGTCAGCAACTTTCCTTTTTTTCGTGCTTTTGTAGGTACACACAGGTTGTCTTGGGTCAACTAGCGTGTACATGTGTGCAGTAATGTAGCAGGGCACGTGGGCCTTTATAAAAGGGGTTTTAAGAAGAGTTGTTCAACAATGTTTTGACAAAGAAGGAATCTGAGATGCCCTGATGCCAGGTAAGCATGTCTGGTGAAAATTAGGGTTATAACAAATTCATAACCTTGATCATGTGCTTCTCTACAGTTTAGTTCCAACTAATTCACTAGGTACTTTACCCAGTTCATCTGTAGGCCTTTCGCGCACTTCCCTGCGAGGTCGACTACAAAGTCAGTGACTTGGGTAGGTTAGTTATTTCTTACTAACTTCCCTACAATCAACTAATAGGCGAGGCGCACTGTGCCACTCTAGATAGAAGCTACCTTGTAGTCTCGCATCCCCTTCTCAACATCTCCGTAGATTTCCTTGATCCTCTGTGCTAGAGCGTTATCCATGGCTTTTCCTGGATAAAAATCCTGTGGATCAGGTCCCTGCATACTCAACCCTGTGATTCGATTGATCAGTGTCGTATCAACTATGATACGGAGGTCTAGCCACAAATAGTTGTCATGGTAACAAGAAAGCAACAACTTGACATAGGCATCACCTCCTGGTGTCTTCCGAAATGTGGGATATTCATAACGTTCAACAGGGTGTATTGTGCGAGTTTATGGGTCCATGTTTGGGAGATTATCTTTGAATTATTCCCCTTCGTTCTCGTCAGGTACTTATGTGGGGCGAGCATGTTTTAGAATTTTTGGTCGCCGAGGTTGAAGTTGTTGAACTTCAATGCTGCAATCTTGTCTTTCTCTGCTCGAACTGCATGGATCCCCTTCGGGAGATTCGCAGTGACCAAGGTGTACTCAAAATCTCTGGGCACGCTATCTCGATTTACTGCACCGCTCAGAGGTGGTATGTAGGTGAGTAATATAGTCAGGATCAATTTGCAATATGCTAGATCATCCTGATGCTTGGTTCTCTTTTCATATGATGGTCAGGATGGTCCAGCTCTGCGAGTAGTCGATGGAGATGCTTGCACTATTCTTGTGGATGAAGCCTGTAAACCTACAGATAATCCTCTCTATGAAATGAATCTTTCAGTCATCAGATCGAGGAGTGCTTATGTCACAGATTCTTTGACTGCGTTGAGATCCTCACACATATGCGCTCGGGATTAACTAGATTGGGTTCAAATTAATTTAGACATTGCAATGGAATAGATGGCAATAATGTGATGATCACTATGCAAGATCAACTTAGTCCTTGGTCTCAAATTCTTGGTTAGCAAAACTTTTCTCGGTGCATGGTGCGACGAGATAAATAGGTAACTTGGCAACGGGTCGCTTGCAATGGGTATGAAGCCTTCATGAACTTTGTTATGTCCTTTATGGCGCGGTCCCAACGGTCTGATGGCAAGTTTCCTAGTCATAAATTCCTTTCTACCCGTTTAGAGCATTGGTCTAACAAGTTATAATGTGATCCACCTGGATCAATCCAGGTGGATCATAATGTCCCCAATGGATATATTGCTTTACCATGGAAAAGTGCCATGTGTCGCTATGCTAATATCCCAACGAAGCTCCAATTTTGAAATTTTTCCTTCTGTGAGGTTCCTTCTGGATATTTTTGCAACTTTTCGATCTTAGCTCTCTTCTTACTTAGTTTTCTAGCCTTCTTTTCAGTGATCTTCGTCTCGATATTCCTTTTCCCATTCTAATTTTTATCTTCTTTTGACATATTCACTTCGCGTTGTTGAGATTCTTTCCTAGGATTCAAGGGTAATACTTCTTTTTTTATCTAGGATAGGTATTTCAGTCTTCTGTGGGTCCTCTAGTGTTCTTGAAACTTTGATATCTACATCGTTGTTGTGAAATAGTTGTGATATGTTCTCCTTTTTTTCAATCAAGTGTGTGATCCTTTTAGTTATAAAATCTTTTAACTCTTTCTTCTTCTACTCTAAGACTTCTTCTTCTTCCTTCCTTCTCGCTTGATCCCTTTCATTCCAAGGTCTTCCTCGTAACATGGTAAATGGAGTGTTGTCCTCAATAAATTTAATGATCTCAAAATCTTCTTCTGTCGAAGTTCCATTGACATTCATAGGTATCTAAGAGAGCTTCCCACATAGGGTTATTAGTTTTCCTCTGAATAATCATGTTTCTCCCAGTGAAGGAACCATAGCAGGCTTTCCTAAAAGTTCCCAGGTTCTTTTTGTCATAACATTCACCTCTGTTTCCTCATCTAGAACATAGTCAACGTCGAAGTCTCATAATATTGATTCAATGCATTCTTTTTCTTTGAAGATCTCTGATAATATGACATGTCAATGGTTATTCAGGGTTTCTCTCATCTGTAACAATACCTTCTCTGATTCTTTCTGGGATTCTTCCATAATATTAGTTTTTGGATATGCCTTAGGGTTTTCTTGGTTCATATTCATTCTTTCAACTTTATCAATCATTCTAGGGCAATCCAATACTTCATGGTCCATAGCTTTACAACAAAGACAACTAGGTCTTCTCCCAGGCCATTCCTTACCAAGATGTCCTGGTTTTCTACAACTGTAACAAACGGTTAATCCTCTCTTTCTTTTAACTAATCCCCTTTTTGTACTATGTGCTAGGATCGTAGGAGCTAACCTACAAAAAAATATTTTTAGGATCTTGCATCCATGTTTTAGTCCAAATATTCTTTCTATGCATAGGTATAACATATCTTTCAATATTCTTATTAGATCTACTCATGTCAAACCTTCTTTCATATACCAATACTCTAGTTTTCGAGCTAGGACAGGATCTATCAAGCATACCTAGATCCATGCTTTAGAAACAAAATTTTCCATGTGTCTTACTTCTACAGAGCACAAAGCTTTCAAATCTAGAACTTTTCACTATTCTTACCTTTATCAGAGCACAAATCTTGTAGATATTAATTATTTTTTTTAGATCTGACCTCTTTTCTTGGCACAAAGAGTCACAAGTCAAGAAGAATGTTGTGCACTAGGGAAACATATCTACGCATGGATATTTCTCAGTTTCAGGTCAAATCTTTGCACAAAGCTTCTTCTTCCTCAGTTCCCATCAATCACAGTTTCAGTCCCGGCAACGGAACCATTTGTTAGCATAGGGGCAGATCTAGGGTTCACTCCAAGAGAATACCAACAAAACCTAGCTACTGGCCTTTTCAGAAACACATGTGAGGCAGATGCAGTCTCACCTGAAGCAACTATGAGGAGGTTGCAGGACAGATATGTCTACAACCAAGGGGAATATCAAGTGGATCGACTACCAGAGAAATTCAATCATTTATATATCACTTACCAACTTATCTCTTACTTCGCACAACTGCCTATCAGATCTAACACAGTTACACAATAACAGTATATCAAAGGCAAAAAAACATAGCATCAATCACACACACAAGACAAGATATACGTGGTTCACCCTCTCTCTAGGGCTACGTCCACATAACTGTGCTTTATAATGTATTAAGACGAATCATACAGTTCTTTTTTGTGCTCTTAGCTAGCAGATCTTATTTCTTCTCCTCTCTATCCCTACCCTTCATATGCACCTAGCTGCAAGACTTGATCTCTGCACCCAGCTGAAGATCTTACAATACCAGAAGGCTCTCACTCTTAGCACTTCTCTCTCTCACAACAATAATCCTTCATACTAGAACGAAAATGACAACACACAATCATAACACCAACAACAACCCAACCTTAGTCCTCTTGACCTTTATTTATACATTACAATAGCTCATCAACATCCTTAGGCCGAAACCTAAGTGTCAAAACCCTAGATACCAAAACCCTAGGTCAACTTGACCCATGTTTTCAGGGCTTCGCCAGCCTGTCTTTCCTTCCTTCTCGCATGGTTCTCCAAAGCATCCAATGGTGGCTTTTTCTTCTTGCTGAGTTGTCCAAGATCCTTATTCCTTGTTTATCTGTCATCCTCGATCTCCTCATCCAATGGATTGCTTCCTTTTACTTCGCTTCATCTTTTATGCTCTTTTGATCACTTCGACCCAATAATAGTCATTGTGTCTTCCATGCAGTTCTCATTTCACCTTTTCTTCCTTGACCTTCGCTTACTTCCATAACCAAGGGCCAACAGATCTATTGTGGTAATTAACAAAATATAAAAGTAACTGCTAATTGTTGAAAAAAGGTAATATTGATTCACCACCCCCTCTTAGTATTCCATCAATTGGTATCAAAGTGGGTTCCTTTAGCATATTCTAACAACTGGAAGGTAGATCTGAAGATGGATCAACAAGAGGTAATGTCTAACAAAAAATCACCATTGTTCAATGGAGGTGGCTATGCTCTATGGAAAATAAGAGTGAAAAAAATCATGTTGGCTCTTGGTTTTGATATCTGGCAATCTGTTGTAGATAGTTAGACTACACCAACTACTCCACCCAAAGATGTTGCAGGAAAGAAAATCTGCAATGAAAACTCAAGAGAAGTTAATGCAATTCTAGGAGGGTTGAAATTTTTTATATGTGTGAAGGTTATGCATTATAATTCAGCCAAAGAAATCTAGGACAAATTGGAGGTTGTATATGAAGGAGATAGCAAATTCAAGGAAGCCAAACTACATACCTATAGAAGTCAGTTTGAAAATCTGAAAATGAAAGAAGAAGAGAACATTGTTGAATACTTTCATAAGGTAGATGAAGTGGTTAATTCAATCAGAGAAGCAGGAGAAGAACTTATAGATAAACCTATTGTGCAAAAGATATTAAGGTCATTAACTATGAGATATGATGCCAAGATTTATACAATTGAAGATAGCCCTGGTCTTGGCACACTCACAATTGATCAGCTTCATGGAATTTTTACTAGATATGAAATGAGAATAGGGAATGATAAATCATCGAAAAGAGAAACAGCTCTTAAAGCATATGAAACAAAGATGAGGCAAGAGAAAAAGACCAATGATGAGTTATCAAATATATCTGATGAAGAAACTGCCAACTTCATAAAGAAACTCAAGAAAGGGAAGGGAAATACAGAGGAAATATTCCTCTAATATGTTTCAACTGTGGAAAAATTGGACACTTTGCCAATAAATGTCCATATCCTAAGTAGGAGGAAATTGATGACCAAATAACCTTCAAAAATCAGAAGAAAAACAAAACTAATAATAAAAATAAGTTCTACAAGAAAAAGAAAACATTATATACCCAAGAAGACAGTAGCTCATCAGAAGAAAATGAAGAAGACGAACCAGAGCTTCTATTTATGGGAATAAAAACTCAAGATGATAAACTTTCGGAAGATGAATAAGAAGTGAACTTTGAAGAAGAAATCCTTAGTGTAATTGAATAACTAAGAAAAACTAAAAAACTAAATAGGGTACTAAGAGAAGAGCTTCTAGAGATTAAAGAGGCTACTAAATCAAGAGAGATGGATGTTTCCAAAAACATCAATGAGTCAGAATAGATCATTAGTGATTTTAAGTCCCATCTCTTGGAAGCTAATAAAATTCAAGAAGTCATTTTAAAAAAACTTAATGATAAAAAATATGTGAGAAACTAGAAGTTGAGATTAAGCTGCTAAAAAGTGAAATTGAGAAAGAAAAGAAGGGATCACAATTTGGAAATAGTTCAAAGATCTTGGATGAAATTATCAGTAGTCATGATCCAAATTTAGGAGCGGAAAAAACTGATTAATGGATTGAATACAATAAACACAGAGATATTGAGAATAACACAAATATCTAGTGAACAATTTATTTTATTAAATAATGAAATAGGATGAAACTATAAAACTGCAAAACTGAAAACTTGTTCGAATGGTGGTAGCTATCTCTGAGAAGAGATGTGGCTTCTACATGCATCCATCTAAGAATAATGGATTACAATGAGGCTCCATAGGCATTTTTTATATTACTCATGAATTCCAAAACCCTAGACATCCAAAAACCTAAACCTAGAAGGTGAAACACTAAAAGTCATGTGGGCCCTATAGGTAAGTTGGTGAAATTTGGTACCTCAACTTCCTAGGGTCGTAAATTTTTCATACAAACTCTGTTTTAGGTGCGTGATATCCCATTGGAAAGGTATTTGATAGAAATACACATTCTATTGTCAAACTCTAACTCTGTCTACAGTTTGATTGTGGTGAGCCAAAAAATCAATGTTTAGGGCCCCAAAGAAGCCTCGGAAGTACAACAAGATGTGTTGACATGAAAACATACAACATAAGCCATTTGGATTAGGAGAGAGGCCACCTGTATCCACCTAGATGATGTCTGGGGATTCAGACAATGCCACAAGTGTAGAACCCACAATTACAAAGAAATATAAAAGAACGTGATGAAAAAAATGGACACAAGGAGCCATTTGGAATAGGTGGGTGGCCACCAACATCCACCTAGATCAATCATCCCCCCTTAGGAAGAAATGGTCTCCATTGTGTTGAGTTCCCCCATCAGGTGAGGAAACGTCTGTTGGATTTGGCCCCGGGTGAGCCACTTTCCTTGGTGTAGGTGTTTCCCTGCCTTGACAACCCGATAAATTTGGATCTGTTGCTGGTGAGTGCCCTTGACATGTGTATCCATGATATGATTAGTGGATGATTGTTCCATGAGCTCTATTGGTTTCATATGTTATGCGACCTCATAAGTGTCCAATAATGGTGTAAAATAAGGCCGAAGGAGGTCAACATTGAATAATGGATGCAAACCAAGGAAGGGTGGAGTGTTGAGCTCAAAATAATTGATACCCACATCCTTGGTGATAGTGTAAGGCCCATAACGAAGTGGGTGAAGCTTCCGATGGGGCCCATTGATATGCTCCTTCTGTATATGTAACCAAACCTTTTTTCCAACCTGAAACTGGTGTGGTACTTTGTGTTGATCATGGCGCTTCTTATACTTAGCATTAGATTTCTGCAAAATCTCCTGGACCTGTTGGCGGATGTGCTAAATCCACTCAATGAATCTGGTGGATTTGTCGATTGCAGACTGAGAATGGGAAGATTTTTTCTGTGTTGTGGGAAGAGGGATTACAATATCAATGGGTCCCAAGGGTTGGAATCCCAAACCCACCTAAAATGGGCTATGGTGAAAGCCCTCACGGGAAGACGCTTTGCGGAGTAAGAGAACCCATGCTTAATTGTGGAATAATGAGATGAAGGACAATGAATCTATCAATTAAACTATCCTATATGGATAGTTCTTTTCATTTTGTTTCCTATGGTATGTGGAACGTCACATAACTCCTCATGGTTAGAGAGTTATGGCCATGAGAAGTTGGAGACCCCAGGTTTGGGTAATGGACCCAATATTGTTTGATGGATAACAGTATGATTTATGATATATTTTCAGATAAAACTATTCTATATGGATAGTACATGTCATTCCATTTTTGGTGGTATGTGGAATGTCACATAACTCCTTATGGTTTGAGATTTATGGCCTTACGAAGTTGGAGGACCCTCATATGTCATCTAGAAGCCCCAAAAGGTCAAAGCAGTCAAAGTGGTTTAAGAGATTTTAAAAGGTAAATAATAAAGTGAAGTAATGAGTGTATTATAATTCAAAGTGAATACAAAATAAATTATTAAAATAATAAATTTAATGGAGAAATTAGAAGTGGGTTAACCCTAAAATAAGGAAAGTGAGGCCAAGTGACCTAGAAGATGTTTTTAAGGAAGCTACTTGGAGAGTATAAATAAGAGGCAAGGCTCTCTCATTTTAATCACACTTGAGAATATTGAATATATATAGGTGTCTGATGTAACCAAGGATATCTAAGCCAAAATTCTGAGGGAAGGTGAAGAAAATAAGGTCAAAATGCAAGAAAGGATAAATTCTTTTGATGGTGCTTTCTAAGGTATGTTATTTACAGGTCATCTCACCATTTTCGCTATAATTGTTTTTCTATAATGATTCAGACCGTGAAATTTTTATTCCATTGAGAAAACATATCCAAGTATCTATGGTAAAAAATTCAGCTTGTGGGTCATTGTATTTTTGGAGATGCATGCCATGGAAAATAAGGTTTGTGGCTAGTCCTGAAACTAGTCAAAAATAGGTGCTTCGGGTAAAAACGTCATAACTTCTTCATATCAAATCCAAATTAAGTGAAACAAAATTTTTTGGTTAGGGTATAGTCTTTAGTATTATTTGTAGTGGTTTCAGATTAATTCAACAAATATTTTGTGTGGGGCAGGCTCTACAAGGTCTCTCTCTAGAATTAGCTAGAATTCAACAAGGTATGTCATTTTTTCTATAACTCCTTTTCTAAGAGGTTCCAAGTAGTGATGCCTGGAGGAATTGCATTAAACACATTGAATAACATTGTGTATCATTTTTATATCTTTATACATTACAGGTACAAATTTATGATTACTTCAAGTTAGGGTTGTTGACTAATCCAAAACTAGGCATATGAGACTAAAGAAAAGTTTGATGAAAATGATAGTCTCTTGTTGTTGAAGTTAAGCAAGGTTTGCAGGAATGTGATCATATACACCAGGTCTATTACAGAGCTACAAATCAGATTTGGATGATGAAATTGATGAGGGCTTTTGGTTGACGTACATGTTAAGTACATGGTTGAGACAAGTAGTTGATGAGTTGGCACTTACATGAGGTGTATAGTTGATGATGTTGGTACATATTGATGAGTCATAGTTGATGATTAGTTGAAACATGATTGGTACATACTTGGTACATGGTTGGATGCACTTGTTTATGGTACAGGTTGATTACAGGTTATTTGGTACAGGTTGGTGTTTGGTTGATGCACTTGTTTATGGTACAAGTTGATTACAGGTTGAGGTACAGGTTGATGCATGGTTGATGCATGGTTCATATTTATTGGTTTATAGCGGTATATCTCACAGTGACAGGTTGACAATGGTTCCATCATTCTATTTATACTTAAGGGTGGTAGGACGGGGCAAGGACAAGTGGTTGTATCCACCTTTCGGTTGTAGCCAAAGAACATAGGGGGTTGTAGCCTCCTTGTGGTTGTAGCTAGAGAATTGGGGAGTTGGAGCTTCCCTCGAGTTGTAGCCTGAGAAACTAAGGGGTTAGAGCCTCCTTACAGTTGCAGCTGGAAAACAAAGGAAGTTGGTGCTTCCAATGAATGTAATTCTTCAAGACATATAAGAAAAAACATTCCATGGTTTTTTCCCGATTTGGGTTTCCACGTAAAACAATGGTGTATTGTGTATGTGTATGTTTGTTCATTTGTTCATTTCTTATTTAATCTGTAGTTATTGGATGATAATTCTTCATTGATATAACACTTGGATTATATGGTTAAAAAGGATTAAATTTCTCTATTATTGATTCACCCCCCCTCTCAGTAATCCAATAATTGGTATCAGAGCAGGTTCCTTCAGAAATAAGTTTAACCATTGAAAGGTAGATCATGGAGAGTACCAGCTCATATAAAAATGGAATACCACAGTTTGATGGACAGAAGTATGCTTTTTGGAGAAAAAGGATGAGGACATATATACGGGCACAGGGATTTCAAGTTTGGAAATCAATTGTAGATGGATACACAGCACCAGCAGTTCCACCAACAAATGACAAAGCAGCAAAACTCGGTGAGAATAATTCCAAAGCCACAAATGCACTTTTGAATGGTCTCATTGATACGGTATTCACCAAATTTGCAGACTGTAAATCCGCTAAAGAGATTTGGGACAAGCTTCAAAATATTTATGGAGATACAAAAGTCAAAGAAGCAAAGATTCAGACTTACAAAGGTGAGTTCGAACAACTAAAAATGAAGGAAGATGAAGATATCGCATCCTACTTCTTACGATTTGATGAAACAATGAATGAAATCATAGGATTGGGAGAAGAAATTGAAGAATATGTAATTGTTCAAAAGATACTAATATCTCTTCCTATGAGATTCAACCCTAAGATATCAGCAGTAGAAGAAAGATCAGATCTGGACTCAATAAGCATGGACGAACTGCATGGAATCTTCACAGCATATGAAATGAGAACTGAGCAGGAAAATCCAGATGTAAAAGAAACAGCCTTCAAGGCATCCAAAAGATCAAAGAAAAAGAAAAATGAACAAGAAGAATATAGCAGCAGCAGTGACGCCTAGGAAAATGATGAAGAAATGGTCAACTTTGTCAAAAGACAGAACAAGGGAACCAACGTTAGGTATAGAGGTAAGCTCCCTTTGATTTGTTTTAATTGTGATGGTATTGGTCATTTTGCTAACAAATGTCCTCATAAGAAAAAGAGAAATGATGAAGGTTACTCAAAAGGAAAACAAACATATAAAGGAAAAAGAAATGCAAAGAAAGTTTTCAAGAAAAACTTATACACCAAAGAAGACATCTCATCATCAGATGAAGATGAAGTCAGTGACAATGAGACAGGAAGAGTTCTATTCATGGTAGTAAAAGACTCTGACAAAGAAGACTTTGAAGAAGAATATGAATAAGTCGAAGAAGAAATTCAAGAGGCAGAAGTTGACTATCGAGAAGAATTAATGTGTGCCATAGAAGTTATCAGAAGAGAAAATAAGAAAAACAAGAAAATACAAGAAGAACTAGACAAGAAAAAGGACACTCGGGAACTAAAACAAATGATCACAAAATTGAAGGTTCAAATAGAAGAAGATAAAATAATTAAAGAAGCACTCAAATAACAACTAGAAGAAAAGGACAAGATCATTGGAAACTTGGAAGCGGAGGTTGTCACACTAAGAAAGGATATTCAAAAGAAAAATATGCAGAATAGCTCAAAAGTTCTGGATGACATTATCAACAGTAAAAAATCTCATCTTGACAAGTCCGGACTTGGATACAATCAAACAGAAAAGGGATCAAGCTCCAAAACAACAGAGAAAGAAACAAATCCAAAGAGCTATGTAGAAACAATCAAAGAGGATAGGAAGATATACAAGGAAGATTACAGGGACACTCCTCCACCAAGAAGATTCAGATTTCAGAATCAACAATAGACAAATAGGCCTCAAGAAGAAGAAGGATTCATGAGAGCACCTCCTTTCAAAAGAGCTTCAACTCCCAAGTATCAAACTATATTTTTTGGTTTATGTTATGCATGTAATAATTTTGGACATAAAGTTGTGAATTGTGGAGCTAACAACAGGAACAGTAAAAACTTTGAGAGTTATACACAAAGGGATTATTCAAGGAGACCTAGTGACACACAAAAAAGAAGTTACAATAGGTTTGAATCTTTGAGCACTGAAGTGGAATGTTACAAATGTAAAAATTTTGGACACATGGCCAAGGATTGTAGAATGACAGTCCCTCCTAAAGAACCTCAACAGAATAACAACAGTCACAGACAAGAACCTCAGAAAACGACATGAATAAGAAAGCAAGATTAGTATAAAAATGAAGAATGCACAGTGGCTCTACAAGCTAAGAAGAAGAAATACGGTTGGTATGTTGAGAGTGGATGTTCAAAACACATGACAGGTAATAAAGACAAAATTCTTACATTACGAAAAGAAAAAAAATGGAGCAATCTCCTTCGGAAATGATAATTCATCCAAAATCATTGGAGAAGGCACAGTCCGAATTGGGAACAAGAATGAAAAGGCACAAAATGTTCTACTAGTAGAAGATATGAAACATAATCTTCTAAGCTTGATTCAAATGTGTGACCAAGGTCATAAACTTACTTTCGATTCAGAAAAGTGTGAGATAAGAAAAGAAGGTTCAGGGAAATTGGTCGGTACAGCTACAAGAACTTCAAACAACATATATGTGTTAAGTGAAATTGGAAATGAAAAGTGTTGTCTAGGAAAGGAAGATGAAAGTTGGCTATGGCATAGAATAATGGGTCACATGCATTTTGATAACCTTGTCAAAGTCAGCAAAACAGAAGAAGTCAGAGAAATGTCCCAGATCACGAAACCAACCAACACTTTATGCAATCATTGTCAACAAGGAAAGCAAATAAAGACCAGGTTTAAATCAAAGGAATATTCAAAAACAAGACCACTGGAAATTGTGCACATTGATCTAGTTGGACCAACTACAACAAAGGGCTTAAAAGGTGAAAAATACTTTATGTTATTAGTTGATGATTATACAAGAATGACTGCAGTTTGTTTTCTCAAGAACAAGTCAGAAG
>ML784844.1:145561-156733 GCA_009831015.1 Picea engelmannii
GTGGGTTAACCCTAAAATAAGGAAAGTGGGGCCAAGTGACCTAGAAGATGTTTTTAAGGAAGCTACTTGGAGAGTATAAATAAGAGGCAAGGCTCTCTCATTTTAATCACACTTGAGCATATTGAATATATATAGGTGTTTGATGTAACCAAGGATATCTAAGATGAAATTCTGAGGAAATGTGAAGAAAAGAAGGCTGAAATGCAAGGAAGGATAAATTCTTTTGATGGTGCTTTCTAAGGTATGTTATTTACAGGTCATCTCACCATTTTCTCTATACCTTTTTTGATATAATGATTCAGACCATGAAATTGCTATGAAATTGATAAAAACATATCCAAGTATATGTGGTAAAAAATTCATCTTGTGGGTCATTGTATTTTAGGAGTTACACTCTGTGGAAAATAGGGTTTGTGGCTAGTCCTGAAACTAGTCAAAAACAGGTGTTTCGGGTAAAAACGTCATAAATTATTCATAACAGATCCAAATTGAGTGAAAAAAAATGTTTTGGTTAGGGATTCTATAGTATTTTGTGTAACATTTTCAAATAAATTCAACAAATATTACGTGTGGGGAACACTCTACAAGGTTGCTCTCTAGAATAAGCCAGAATTCAGCAAGGTATGTCATTTTTTCTATAACTCCTTTTCTAAGAGGTTCCAAGTAGTGACACCTAGAGGAATTGCATAAAACACACTGAAGAACATTCTGTATCAGTTTCAGATATTTATACATTATAGGTACAAAGTTATGATTACTTCAAGTTAGGGTTGTTGACTAATCCAAAACAAGGCATATGAGACTAAAGAAAAGTTTGATGAAAATGTTAGTCTCTTGTTATTGAAGTTAAGGAAGGTTTGCAGGAATGTGATCATATACACCAGGTCTATTGCAGAGCTACAAATTAGATTTGGATGATGAAATTGATGAGGTATTTTGGTTGAAGTACATGTTGAGTACATGGTTGAGACAGGTAGTTGATGAGTTGGCACATACATGAGGTGTATAGTTGATGATGTTGGTACATATTGATGAGTCATAGTTTATGCATAGTTGACACATGATTGGGACATACTTGGTACATGGTTGTATTCACTTGTTTATGGTACAAGTTGATTACAGGTTATTTGGTACAGGTTGGTGCATGGTTGATGCACTTGTTTATGGTACAAGTTGATTATAGGTTGAGGTACAAGTTGATGCATGGTTGATTCATGGTTCAGATTTATTGCTTTACAATGGTATATCTCACAGTGACATGTTGATAGTGGTTCCATCATTCTACTTCTACTTCAAGGTGGTAGGACAGGGCAAGGACAGGTGGTTGTAGCCAGAGAACATAGGGGGTTGTAGCCAGAGAATTGGGGAGTTGGAGCTTCCCTCAAGTTGTAGCCTAAGAAACTAGGGGGTTGGAGTCTCCTTCCATTTGCAGGTGGAAAACAAAGGAAGTTGGTGCTTCCAATGAATGTAATTCTTCAAGACATATAAGAAAAAACATTCAGTGGTTTTCTCCCGATTTGGGTTTCCACGTAAAACATTGGTGTACTGTGTATGTGTATGTTTGTTCATTTGTTCATTGCTTATTTAATCTGTAGTTATTGGATGATAATTATTCATTGATATAACACTTGGATTATATGGTTAAAAAGGATTAAATTTCTCTATTATTTATTCACGCCCCCTCTCAGTAATCCAATAATTAGTGTGTATGATTGTCTCTTTCCCTAGAATGTAATGTTTCCATTGATGGCAGGCACATACAATGGAAAGTATTTCTAGAAAGTATCAAAGAGTGTCTCACTATGGTATTCCACCAGATGCCTGTGTTGATTCAGAACTATGCCCACATCATAGTCAGATGCATCAGTATCAATCTTGAATGGTTGTTGCAGATCGGGCAAGGAGAGTACCGAAGCTAAGCACAAGTGATGCTTCAGATCATCAAATGCCCATTTTTTCTCCTTCCCCCACATGAACTTGGACCTACCATCGTCCTTGGTCACCTGGTTGAGGGCCCATGAAATATGGGAGAATCCCAACACGAACCGTCGGTAGACGTTAGCTAGCCCCAGAAATCTTTGAAGCTCAATCAGTGTGGTCAGGGCTGGCTAGTCACGGATGACTTGGATCTTAGCTAGATCAACATGTACCCCATGCTAATCAACAATGTATCCCAAGTATTGGACCCTGTTCATGCCAAAATATCATTTTTCCAAGTTGGCATATAGCTTTTGTTTTCGTAGAGTGCTCAAAACCTATTGAATATTTTACATGTGCTCTTCCCATGTTCTGTTGAATATGAGGATGTCATACAAATATACCACCACAAAGGAGTTGGTAAAAGGTCTCAATACATCATCCATCAACCTTATGAAAGTGGTTGGTGCATTTTTTAAGACAAAGGGCATGACTAGCCATTCATAAAGACCTTCTTTAGACTTGAAGGTTGTCTTCCATACATCAGTTGGTTCGATGGGAACCTGGTGGTAGCCAGACTTTAGGCCAATCTTGTTGAAGAAATTTTCCCCCTTGAGTTGGTCAAGAAGGTCATCAATCCTGGGAATGGGGTAGCAGTTCTTGACTGTGATTTTGTCTAAGGCTCTGTAATCAATGTAGAGTCGCTAAGTCTCGTCCTTCTTCTGCACCAGTACAATTGAGCTTCCGCAAGGGGAGGAGTTGGGTCTGATGTGCCCCTTTCAAAGAAGCTCTCGGATCTGACGCCTGATTTCGTCATTCTCCATCAGTGAGTGTCAATAGACTGGTCCATTAGGTAGAGGTGCATCGGAGATCAGATCAATTGGATGCTTGACTTGGCAGTGTGTGTAGGTGAGGAGAATATATCTTTGTATTCTTCCACGATTCCTTCCACTTGCTTCTACTGCAAAGAGAGGAATTGTGTAGAGGCCATAGATGTCACGGCGACCTTATGCTTACTGTGAGCATGAATCACAAAGAAGATGAAATTATGAGTCTGTCAAATGACCTTACTGCATTCCTTAGCATAGATTAAAGAAATAGTAGTAGGCGGTGCTACTTTTGGGATGTTGTACAATTGTCTACCAAAGTAATAATAACACTATGGGGTCTAGACTCATACACGGCATGACACTTCCACAAATATGGTTGTCCTAAGAGAGCATCACAAACTTCAAGGGGAGAAATATCTCATAGTACCTCATCTTTGAAAGGCTTGATGTCGTAGGGCAGAAGACATTCTTGGTTGGCATGGAGATCTCTTCCTTGGAAAAGCCAATCGATGGTGTAGGGTTACAGGTACAGTGTCATTGTCAGGTACAGAGTCATTGTCAGGTCCAGTCACTTGATGACCTCTACTGAAATCATGTTCTTTTGATTACCATTGTTCCCCTTCCTATGGTTCCTCTGGTTCACTCGGTCGAACTTTGGTGGTACCGACAGTGGCATTGGGTTCAACATCAATAATCTACTTCCCTCCTTCAGGATTTGACTCGGAATTAGAATCGACCTCTGACTCGGAAGCCTTCAACTTGAACACAAGGGACTGCTTGGAGCGGCATTCTTCAATGTTGTTCTAAGGAATTTTATGGTACTCACACCATTTTCCTGTGTCCTTCATCTTCTCATTTCCCTTCTTGTGTTGCGGCTTGTACTAGTTGTCCTGAGGGTGGCCATCTCAACTTGGTCCCTTGTTATGTGGGTTGGGGTTGCCTTTTCCCTGCTTCAGTAGTGAGGGGTTTGCAGATCCAAACTCTCGTCGTTTCTGCTTAAATTTATGCTCGATCTTGACAGTGTATTGATAAGTCGTGCCCAAAGAGGCGATGTCTAGGAAATCCATTTATGTTTGAATGTATCTATGCAAATAGTCACGATATTTGAGCACCAGATGACACTGAGAGTCTTTGATACCCAATTTGGTGCATAGGGTATGGAAAATATTGGTGAAATCTAGTAATGTCTGGTTCCTTTCTTGACGTAGGGTGGTCTATTTGGTGTATTCGTCCTCATAGATTCCAATAGGGTAGTATTGTTATTTAATGGCGTCCTAGAATGAATCCCATGTAGGGGCCACCACAAACATTTTAGATTCCTCCACATCTCTTTTCTCAGAGTAAGTATCCCACCATTCTTTAACATGGGGAACGACCTTAAGGAGTGCAAAAGTGATCTTTTTCCTATTGGAAAAATTGTGGACTTAAAAATATCCTTCGAGCATATTCAACCATTTATCTACAACATCCAAATCTATCAATCCTTCAAATAATGGAATATCAAAATTTACCTATACCTTGAAGGGGGTCGCATGGCCACTTGATGAAGATGCTTCTCCTATGGGCAGTTGTCGAAGGATCTGCGTGAATTTGTTCATCATTATGTTCCTTTTTCATGCAAGGGCTTCCTCAACCAACATTTTAATGGGATATCCTGCTCCATCATATTTCTTTTCGTCCCCCATGGCTTTTTGTCGGGCTCGGCGCAGTCGATCTGGTAATGGCTCGATTGGTTCGAGTCCCAACTTATTGTACCTAGATCTTTTCGAGGACATGCAGGAAGAAAAATAAATGAAGAAAATACCGCTATGATACCACTAATCCAGAATTAGGAGCGCAACAAACTGATTAATGGACTGAATACAATAAACACAGAGATATGGAGAATAACACAAATATCTAGTGAAAAAATATTTTATTAAATAATGAAATAGGTTGAAACTGTAAAACTGCAGAATTGAAAACTTGCTCGAATGGTGGTAGTTATCTCTAAGAAGAGATGTGGCTGCTACACACATCTTTCTGAGCATAATGGATTACAATGAGTCTCCATAGGCCTTTTTGATATTACTCATGAATACCAAAACCCTAGACATCCAAAAACATAACCCTAGAAGGTGAAACACCAAAATTCATGTAGGCCCTATAGGTAAGTTGGTGTAATTTGGTACCTCAACTTCCTAGGGCCATAACTTTTTCATATGACCTTCATTTTAGGCGCATGATATCCCTTTGGAAAGGTCTTTCAGAAAACTACACATTCCATCGTCAAACTCTGACTCCATATACATTTTGACTATGGCGAGCCAAACAAACAACGTTTAGGGCCCCAAAACAACCTCGAAAGTACAACAAGATGTGTTGACATGAAAACATACAAAATAAGCCATTTGGATTAGGTGAGAGTCCACCCATATCCACCTGGAGGATGTGTGGGGCTTCAGATAGCCCTAGAAGTGTAGAACCCACAATCACAAAGAAGTACATAAGAATGTGCTGAACAAAAACGGACATGACGAGCCAATTAGAATAGGTGGGTGGCCACCAATATCCACTTGGATCAAGTCAAAGGTCACCAAATAACAAGACTGGTTTGGGATACACCCAAGACTCAACTTCTACATCACAAGGATCTATCAAGAAACAAATCAGTTACACAGATGCTCTGAAAAAATCGTTAAGAAAAGAAGATAATAAGGAAAATATGATACCATTGAAAAATGTTACACATAAACATAAATCAATACTCCCTACTAGAGTAAAATATGACAAGAAAAATAAAATCATCAGAAGGAATCCCCATAAATATATATTTATTGGATATTGTTACTCTTGCAATAATTTTGGACATAAGGAAGTACACTACAAAGCTTATGGACAATACAATCGTAGAAATGTCCAAAGATATAAGAACAATAAGTACAATACAGAGAAGAGAAACTATATCTCATTTTCTCCTTTTCAAAACTTCAATAGTGAATTCCAAAAATGCAACAACTATGGTCATAAAACTAGTGAATGTAGATGGCCAAAATATGATAAAAAGACGAATATTTCCAATAATCAAAAAGTATGGCAGAAAAAGAAAACAGAGTGCAATGTAGCCTTATATGAGAGAAATCAAGGATGTCAGTGGTATATGGACTGTGTATGTTCAAAACAAATGACTGGAGATCAAATAAAATTTCTCGGACTGAACAAGAAAGGAAAGAGAAAAGTGACTTTTGGAGACAACATGTCATCCAAAATACTGAGAAAAAGCACTCTCAGTTTAGGAAATAATAAAACCAAAGAAGAAGATGTACTTCTGGTAAAAAATCTCAAACCCGATCTCCTAAGTGTAAGTCAAACATGTGATCAAGGTCACATACTTACTTTTGATTCTCAGAAATATGAGATCATAAAAAAGGACACTGGAAAGCTAGTGGCAGTTGCACCACGAGCATATAACAATGTGTACATACTTAATATAGATGAAAAAGAAAAATGTTGTTTAATCCAAATTGATGAAAGTTAGCTATGGCATAGAAGGTTGGGACATTTAAAATTTGACAACTTGATCAAAGCTAATGAGAAAGAGGAGGTTAGGGACCTACCAAAAGTGATTAAACCTTCATATTATATTTGTAAACATTTCCAAATAGGAGAGAAAACAAGAGTTAGGTTCAAAAAAAAAGAGCATTCTACAACATAACCATTAGAACTTATTCACACAGATCTATGTGGACCAACCAAAACCAAAAGTACTTATGGTGAACAATATTTTATGTTGAATGTTGATGATTACACAAGATTGACCTGGGTATTCTTTCTAAAAGAAAAATCAGAAGCCTTTGAGAAGTTTAAAATATACAAATCCCTTGTAGAAAATGAAACAAATCTAAAAATTAAATGGTTGAGATCATACAATGGAGGAGAATTCACCTCTAACGAGTTTATTCAATTCTGTGAAAATCATGGTATCAAAATATAGTTTTCAGCTCCCATGACTCCTCAACATAATGGAGTGGTAGAAAGGAAAAATAGAACAGTTCAAGAAGTTGCAAGAACCATGCTAAATCAAGTCAAGCTTCCAGATAAATTTTGGAGAGATGCAATCTACACAACATTCCACATACTTAATAGAGCTCAGTTGAGACCCAACCATGACAAAACCCCTTATGAACTATGGTTTGGAAGGCCAGCATCTATAAAACACTTTAGAAACTTTGGAAGTAAATGTTACATAAAGAATGATGAAGATAACCTAGGAAAGTTTGATCTAAGATCTGATGAAGGAATATTCTTAAGATATTCATCTAATAAGAAATCATATAGATGTTATAATCTTATACTACTAAAGATAGTAGAAAGTGCCAATGTAAGAATGGATGATCTAAAAAAGAGCATATCCCAAGACATTGATAAAAAAATATCAACAAGAAGATGATGATGTAAAATATCAACAGGAAGATGATGATGTAGAATCTGCAAGAAGATGATAATAATGGAACACGGGAAAATGAACCACATACTAATGAAGAAGATAATGAAGAAACACCCTTACCAAGAGCTCCATCAAAAAGAGTTCAAAAGAATCATCATGAAAGTTAGATTATTGGAGATAAAAATGCAGTAGTGGAAACAAGAAGGAGACGTGCTTTTGACTCAGAACAAGAAATGTTATCCCTAATAGAACCTAAGTGAGTTAAAGAATCTAGCAAAAGTAAAGATTGGATAAAGGCAATGAATGAAGAACTAGACCAAATAGAGAAGAATTAGACTTGGGAACTACTTCCAAGACCCAAGGACAAGAATGTGATAGGAACCAAATGGATCTTCAAGAACAAACTAAATGAAAATGGAGAAATTATTAAAAAAAAAGCTAGATTAGTTTGCAAAAGATATTCCCAAGTGGAAGGTATTTATTTTGAAGAGACTTTTTCTCCAGTAACAAGACTTGAGACCATCAGAATGTTCCTGGCATTTGCATGCTTCAAAATTTTCAAAATCTATCAGATAGATGTCAAGTCATCATTCCTTAATGGAACACTAGAAGAAGAAATCTATGTTGAGCAACCAAAAGGATTCATGTTATCAGAAAATCAGGACTCTGTATGCAAGCTGAAAAAGGCCCTGTATGGTCTTAAACAAGCCCCTAGAGCATGATTCTCTAGGATTGATCAATACCTACAAAAACAAGGATATAAGAGAGGGACTACTAAAAACAACTTATACATCAAAATTGAGGATCAAAACATGATTATTGTGGTGGTATATGTGGATGAAATCATATTTGGGAATAATCTTACTACACTAAGCAAAATATTTGCAACCAAAATGAATGAAGAGTTTGAAATGTTGATGCTAGGAGAACTGTCATTTTTCTTAGGTTTACAAGTAAATCAAACAAAAAATGGAATATTCATTTCCCAAACCAAATATATCAAGGAAATGTTGAAGAAATCTCAAATGGAAGAAAGTAAACCTATGATTACTCCCATGGTCATCGGATGTAAACTAAGCCTAGAAAATGACTCGCCAAAAGTGGACCAAACGATGTATAGATCAATGGTTGGAAGTTTTCTCTGTTCAATAGAAGCAAGACCTGACATCATGCAGGTTGTAGGACTCGTGGGGAGATTTCAATATGCACTTAAAGAAACTCACTTAAAAGTAGTAAAACGAATATTCATATACCTTCAAGTAACCCTAGAACTCGGATTATGGTATCCAAAAGAGAAAGACTTCAATCTAACTGCATATACTGATGCAGATTGGTCCAATAACATAGATGATAGGAAAAGCACCAGTTGAAGAGAATTTTTCTTAGGAAAAAGTCTGGTAGCATGGTAAAGCAAGAAAAAACCATCCACATCACTCTCTACAGCAGAGGCAAAATACATTATTGTTGCATCGTGTTGCACACAAGTTCTTTGGATGAAGCAAACTTTAGAAAAACTACAAATAAGACATAATAATCCCATTACTATTAATTGTGATAACACTAGTGCCATAAGTATCTCTAAAAATCCAGTCATGCATTCTAAAAACAAACACATCCCAATTAGATACCATTTTCTAAGAGATCAGGTTACTCAAAATGTGGTTAAAATAGTGTATGTAAACACCAAAGAACAAATTGCAAACATTTTCACAAAACTTTTTCCCATGAGTATTTTTTAAAATATTCGACATAAATTAGGAGTAAATCAAAAACCTCATTAAAAACCATAAAAATTGTATCAGAAAGGGCACATGATCAGGGGTAGATTTTCCACAGGAGAAGAGACCTTGTCAGGAAGAGATACCCTTTTAGAAACAAAGAGGGAGTCATTCAGTTGAGGCAGGCAAAGCATGATCGCAGGGGGAGTTACCCAAGTTCATATTTTGGGTCAACAACATATAGAAAGATAGATATTAATCATAGGGGGAGCAACCCTCTGCCATTGATGTCAAAGGGGGAGAGTAACTTCAAAGGAGAGAAGCATCATCCCAGGGGAGTTTGTCTATGAAGTTGGTGTATTTCCCTCAATGAAAAAAGGGGAGATTGTTGAACATATTGTCATTGATGTCAACAGTCGATGTCATTATGATGTGATGATGAGTTTTTATAAACAATATGCGAAGAAATCTACCAAAAGTATCATAAGGGAAAGAGCATTGCAAAAATGCGACTAGGATTGAAATCCCCACAATAAAACCACAAAATAATCGAGAAAAAATAATTTCCACTAATATAGATTTTGGGACAAACCAGGACCTTCAAATTTGGGAGTTATAGAGGAGGACCTTTAGATCAACATCTGATTAAGTCCTGACCGTCGGATCTCAGTAAGGGAATATCAACGACGGGGAACCATTGTGTGATGCAAGGGTTGAGTTAATGATCACGTATGTTTTGGTTCCGCAATCCACATCGACCGTCCATCATCAGTTGCCAATATATCTACGGTTGGCATCAATTCCACAGCCCCAGAGTCACGAATAGTCGAATACCCAAAGAGCGGAGCTCTTTTATGCCTAAGCCCACATCCCTAGCTCCTAGAATTATGAAAAGCTATCAAGCAAAAAGTGTTAATACGCACTCTGGTGGAATTTTCTCTGGGATATTTGGAAGACTGCAAAGGTCGGAGTCCCAAAGCTTCAAATCCTCAAAGTGAACGAGAATTGTCCACTCAACTACATATCAAGTCATGGCCGTCGATTTTTTTTAAACCTCTGGACAAGAAAGGATCGTCCATCTACATAATAATGAATATCGACCATCCAATCTACTTTGGAAAAATGCACTTTGGAAGGTTGAATGATTGCAAATGCCCGAAGTCCCGAAGGCCAAAATAAATCTGGACCATTGATCTAATATTTGATCAAAAACATTGGATCAAGGATTCATATGAACCTATGACTAGGAGGAGGATATGTGCCATGTCAGGAGATCCACGTCAACAAGACAACATCAGCAAGGAAACATTGCACAATCAGATGGTGACAAGTGTCTAGGTCTAGTTGGCACTTTAGGTTACGTAAGTCACAAATATAGGTGACACATGGCATCCACTCGACCAGTGCCAAGTCAACAGTGATGTCAGCAAGTTATGTCACTTCGAAATTTTTTCCTTCGATGGAAACCAACAACTACCCAAAGCACCGAAGGCTGAAGTCAATGCTAACCATTGATCTAACATCCTCTGGATTCTCACATGACCGTTAGATCAATACGTAGTGGAAAGATGATGTAAGCACTCCCATGTTGACCACTTCGGTGTTGACCAACTTCGGTGGAAATTGGAACAGCAATTACCTGGACCTATGAACCCCCGAAATCTCAAAGTCCCGAAGTAAATAGTGGTTGTCCATATCAACCTTTGATTAATTCATAGTCGTTGGATTAATAAGTGGAAGGATAGTGTAAGGATCAAATCTAGACTGTTGATTTGGTTCCGGAAATCATGATAACCATTAGATCAATCCTTGTGAGAGGTAACTTCTTTGGGGATTTGAAACTATGGAAGATTGGATGAGACAGAAAATGCTCAGAGGCCGTGTAATGTCCCCCACCTGTTAGAGAGGTGACGAGGAGACTCAGTGGCCTGGGCACCCCCACTAGGTCATAGTCTCACACTAAGGGGGGAAAAGTCAAGAAGTTAAAAGTTATATTTTTAAGTTGACTTAAGAAAGGAAAAGGATAAAGGAGTAAAATATAACTCAACAGAAAAATAGAATATTAACCCCGGGAGTTAACCTAACTCAACAGAGAATTAGAAGGAAAAGTATAAGTAAGAGGCTGGGGTGCACATATGATTCATTCTGGTTTTGGATTAGCATTTGCTATTGCTCTTGAGCATTCAGTTTAGGGGTTTTGTTGTACAAACCCTTGTGAGCAACTCAGTGGTGAAATATCCACTCACCTTGTTCCACAGCTTGGTCTCGGGGATGAAAGACT
>ML784844.1:164935-175273 GCA_009831015.1 Picea engelmannii
ATTGATTCACCCCCCCCCCCTCTCAGTATTCCAACACAAGCATGTTAGTCCATTGATTAGCATTAAGGATTAACTCATGACATATTATAAACAATAATTGATGAAACCTTTTGATAGGTGCCTTAATGGAGGACATGCATTTTTTATTATCTTCATAGAAGTTGTTATCATGTCATCTAATGATATGTGTTCCAACCATCAATGACAAATCACTTAGCAACAATGGGATTAAGAACTATTTATGTCACATAATTGAGAGAATGGTCTTTATTCCAATGTATGTTTGTATAGGTTTTGGTTACTACGCATTTGATTCTTAAGCATGGATACTTTCACTACTTCATTCCAAAACAGACATGCCATTGAAAGAACCCATTCATGGATCATACATAGCGAATCAAATAAAAATACCACAATCAAGCTATTAAAACATAATCAAAGGAACTTTAGTAAGTCTTTGCATGCAATAGGGTCTTCAAATTATCACACCATCAAGGCATAGAGCAATCTAAGGAGACTCATAGATTATAAAATCAAGCTTATCACTCAACTAAACTTAAAATGAAGATCAGGAAACCACATGGTCATAAAAGTTCATGCACAATTAAGGTAATATAATCAGTGAATCAAACCCATCAAAAAACTTGAACTCATATGGGATCATTGATTGCATAAAAATATTGAGTCCCAAAAAACGGTATAATAAACTACTTCATACATACAATGCCAATGAGAAAACTCATTCATGGATCATCCATCACCAATGAAAACAAAACACTCTAATCAAGCTATCACAATATATGCAAAGGCACTTCAATAATTATTTGCATGCATGAGAGTTTGAATTCATCACACCATAAGGAGACTAAGGAATATAAAACCAGCCTAACCACTCAACTAAACTCAAAGTGAAGATCAATCAACCATTTGGCCATAAGCATTCATGCATAAATAAGGCAATATAGTCCATCAATAAAACCAATGCCAATTGTAACAAAATCTTGAGTCCCAAAGAAAAATAAGATACAATCTTTGAATTTAAAAAAAAAAAATGAGGGTCCATAGTCTAGTCCCTAGGGCTTGGGTTTATTAAGGGCATGAAAAAGCCAATAGAGAGAGCTAAAAGAAAATCAATTCTAGAAATTTGATCCCCAACAAACTAGGGTTAAGTAATCACCACTTGGACAAAATAGTCTATATAATCAATGTCATAAAGTATTCCTCTTGTTATCCCGTTCTTTTCTTCTATCAATTTATGGAACTACAAACCGTCATCATTGCAAAGATTGGGAATTTTGATAATAACTTGTGGTTCTACCCCATGTCTTTGTCTCAATCTTGAATATATATTGTTAACTTATAGAAGTTCTATAAACCATCTCTTATGTGTATCACCCCACATTATAGAAAGTGAAGAGATTATTCAATATTTAAAAATTATATAAAGTCTTTTCTTTTATAAAATTATTTTAAATTACTAAAATCGTGTTTAAATGGCCAACATGGCTTCTAAGTTTCTATCCACTAGTGAATGAGACTGCAATTTCCTTCTCAATAACTACCAAATTATTTTCTCCTTCTTAATCTTTTTTTCAAATCTTTTTAATCTTCTTTTAAGAATATTTGTGTCTAAAAATATTTGTGTCTCTTTGTCTAGATAATCGTGCCCAATGGATGAGGAATATTGTGTGGCAATGCTCATGTTTCTAAAACTTGCCAAAATCTCTAAATAATGGTGATAATGTGTTTAAATAATCATCTTTAGAATATTAAGAAATATTACCTTTGTATTAAGAACTTTTTGTTTCAATCCTAAAGTGGGGTATTAAGCACTATTTGTTTGAATCTTAAAGTGGGGAGATATTCACCGCTAGTGGATGCCTTTTCAGGTTTTTCTCTTTGGGAAATACCTTGAGGGACGATATGTATTTTTGGGGCTTGAGCAAACTAGGCCTAGGAAAACGAATCTACATTATTAATGTTATAAATCAATTTTTTTGGTTATCCTCTTTTTTTTGGTTTTGTTATCTTCTTCTATCAATTTATGAAGTTAAATACCGTTGTAAAGATTGGACATTTTGATAATCATTTGTGATTCTTCCCCGTGTTGTCTCTATTTTTGTTTGAATCTTGAAGATATAATACTAAGCTAAACTAGTGAAGTTTTATATATCATCTTTGATGTATATCACCCTACATTAAATAAAGTGGAGAGATTCTTAAGTTTTTTATTTTACAAAATTTGTTACAATTTTCTAGATTCGTGTTTAAATATCTAGTACATCCTTTAAATTTATATTCATTAGTGAATGAGATTGTGTAATTTCTTCTCAGTAGCTATGAAATTGGGTAGTTGGAACGTGCACTTCCCAAGGAGGAGATCACACATCTCGAGGCAAGACAATAGGGCATTACCACAAATGCGCACATCCTTTCAAATGCAACACACTTCACCACAAAGGCTAGATGGGGTGCATCTCTTCCTGAGAGGTTGGGCATAAGTCCCAATGACCAGCAACTCGTCAGCGAAGACAGTTATTAGGGTTTGGGAGCTTTTCTAGATGTTAGTTAGTTAGATTTGGTCCACTTTGATCAAAACCATTGTATATTCAGCCTATTCTATAAAAAGGTTGCCTATTCTACTAAATAAAGTGAATGGTTCATTTTTCTTGCTCATATCATGTGTTGGTTATGTCTTTCTCTATGAATGTTTTTGTCTTTCTCTTCATTATTGTAGATCAAATGATACCAGAGCACTGGTCCTAGGTGCTTTTGCTCCACTAGTCAGATATTTTAGTGGTAGATCCACACAAACCCATATCTCTTACTTGGATGTGCTAGGGTTGGCATTTTTTTCTGGAGGTGAAGAATGCGCTAGGGTTTCTTTTCATCCTCCTCTCTCTCTCTCCCAAGAGGTGCACTAGGGAAATATCCTCCTCCTATCATCTCAGACAAAAGAAAAAGAGGTGCTCTAGGGAAACCCCCCCTCCTCCTCTCATCTCCATCAGTAGTCTATAGGTGTGCTAGGAAAACCCCCCTCCTCCTCTCAGTTCTATCAAGTTTTTCATAGGTGTGATAGGGAAACCCCCTCCTCCTCTCAGCTCAGTTTGCAGTCCAGAGGNTCAGATCTAGATAGGAGCATCATTATTTTATGAAGATCAAGCCTCCAATACGGGACACTTCAAACAATGATGCCTCTTTTGTCAACTCTTCCCCTATCCAAGATTTGGCTTTGGCTCTTCATGAGCTTATTAAATTGCAGCATCAGAATCCCACTCCTTTGCAACTAGATGCATGATTCCAAATTCCTAAGTTCTTTGGGAAGATTAATGGGGACATTGTGGATTCTTGGATTCAGAGTCTCTCTACATACTTCAACACTCGTCACGACATCTATGACGAGGATAAGCTTTAGATTGATAGCTTACAAATGGAAGGTGTTTCTCATTCCTGGTGGGATACTCAACCCATTGGGGCCCAGCTCATTATAAATTTGCAGGCATCTTCCTCATATTCTACTCCTCTTAATGACACATGGGAAGCACTCTGTCAAGCGCTACGTAGCAAATTCTTTCCTCCTGACTATCGTCGGAATATTTTGGCTTGCTATTTGCATCTCCGCCAATTCTCAAGCTAGTCCATGCAACAATACATTGAAATATTCACCAGGCTCTGCATCCAGCTTCATATTTAGGACTCTGAATAGGTACTCATCATAAATTTTAATTTTGGTTTATTGAATTTCTTATGCGGGGAGGTGGATCTTTTTTATAGTAGTTCTCTGGATAAGGCTTTCTCACGTGCTCTAGGAGTTGAAAGTAAGCTATCCCCCACTTGGAAACCCCTCAATATCGTCCTAACTTAGCCTCCATGCCCTCCTCTCCAAAGTCTCCCTCTTACCCTAAGTCTACTAAATGGTGCACATTCCATAATTCTTCTTTCCATAACATCGTCGATTGTCGTGTCCTACAGAATCTGTCTACTGCCAAAACTCTTTTTGTCGATACTCTTGATTCCTCATTTTCATTGCTCCCTCCTTTTGATCCAATCTATTTAGACAATCCCACGGCTGTAGACCCCTCTTTTATTTTGATGCATATTGATTCTACTACTACTTCAACTGCCCCTCTCTTCACCCACAATTGCCAAATCAAGCAGTCTCTTTCTACGGTCATTATTGATAATGGTAGCTAGAAGAATTTGGTAGCTCAAGATTTGGTGAACCTATTAAACCTGCCCAACACCCCTCATCCATATCCTTATCAATTAGGGTGGGTTCATAAGGATAGACCTCATATCATGGTCACACAATGTTGTGTCGTCACCTTTTCCATTGGACCCTTCTGTGATTTTGTCCTTTCTGATGTGTCTCTGTTGGATTGTGTTGATCTTATTTTGGGAATCCCATACTAGTAATAGTGTAATTCCATATATCACAATTGAACCCATAAACATCACCTCAAATAGAATGGTCGAACTTATGTTCTTGCCTCTTCATCACTGAAATCTCCCCCTCTACTCGTTAGCCAAGTTGTCGTTCGCCAAGTAAGCCTCAATAAATCCATCTCCTTATTCTTTGTGCACCCTATGAAGCCAGATCAGACACCCATGTCCATTGCACCTGATTTGTCTGTTGTTCTCTCTAAATTTTCTAATGTATTTTCTACTTCGGAAGGCCTTCCACCTCAGTGCCTTATTGAGCAATTTATTGACCTCATGCCTAATGATGTTATTCCTAATGCCCCTTCGTACCATTTGTCTCCCCGTGAGGCTAAGGAAATTGAACACCAACTCCAACAACTTCTCAATGTCGGCCATATCCAACCCAGTTGTTATCCGTGTGCCTCCCCTGCCTTCATTATTCCCAAAAAGGAGAGTGGTGAGCGGTGTTCAATCACCGATGACCGGCCTCTCAACAAGATTACTGTCAACAATCGCTATCCTCTCCCTCGTATTGAAGACTTTCTTGATCAAATCAAAAGGAAAAATTATTTTACAAAGATGGATCTAACGGCGGGATATCACCAAGTGTGCATGGATACTACCGACACTTGGAAAACAACTTTTAAAACTAGATTTGGACTCTATGGATGGATGGTGATGCCTTTTGGCCTCACCAACGCCCCTTCCACATTCCATAGGCTCATCAATGATATATTTTTTTCTCTATTGGGACGCATTGTGGTCATTTATTTGGATGACATTTTGGTCTTCAATCAGACTTGGGAGGATCACTTATAGCATGTGTGCATCATACTCCAATTCATGCGTACAAATCACCTTTAGGTCAAGAAACACAAGTCCTCCTTTGGCTAGATTTCTATCTCTTATTTGGGGTTTATCATCGATTAGGAAGGTGTCCATGCTAATGCTTCTTAATTTCAAGCTCTAGCACAATGGCATGCTCCTCAGTGAGTGTTGTCCCTTACAACTTTTCTCGGTGGCATCAATTTTTACAGGAAATTCATTCCTCACTTCTCTTATTTAGCCAATCCCATTCATCATTTGGCCAATCATTCCACTTTTCTTTGGACTCTGATGGCTCAACAAAAGTTTAGTACATGTCCTCCATTTTCCCGATCTTCAACAACCTTTTGAAATTGAGATTGATGCCTCTCAACATGCAATTGGCGCAATTCTTAAACAAGGAGGACATCACATTGCTTATCATTCTGAGACAATGAATCAAGCCAAATAACACTACAGTACCTGTGATAAGGAATTCTACATCTTGGTCCAGGCCTTAAAACTATGGAACGATTATGTCTTGGGTAAGGACACCATTCTTCATACTGATCATCATCCTTTAATTTTTATTAACTCTTATTTAAGCTCCAGGAACAATGTCACTTTAAGTGGGATGCTTATCTATAGCAGTTCCACTTTGTCACCAAATATAAGAAAGGGGTCATCAATCGCATGGTTGATCTCCTTAGCCGCCCTCCTCCTCGGATACTTCAAATCTTGTATGTTCGTTGTGCTACTTATGAAGATTGGAATCATATGTATGCCTTTAACCCTTTCTTTAGTACCATCTGGACTTCCTTGCAACAACCTATTTTCCTTAACCAGACCCCTTTCCTATACTACCACATTTAGGATGATTGGTTGTATAATCTTGACAAGCTTTGTATACCTACTATTGATGATCGCCTTGTTCTTATTCGTGAATCCCACACCCCCTCTTATGGTGGGAAATTTGACACATTCAAAACTACTCAGAATCTTCAACGTCACTTATTTTGGCCTGGTTTACAACACCAAGTTGAGCAATTTTTCTGAGCTTGTACCCTCTGCAGTCAACATAAATCGTCCAACCACAAGTATGGCATGTAACAACCCTTACCTATTCCCTCTTGTCCCTGGGAATCTGTCTCTATGGACATCATCATCGGTATTCCCATGACCTTTCATCATCATGATGCCATTTGGGTGGTTGTGTGTTGCTTCTCCAAAATGGCCACTTTTGTCCCTTGCACTAAGACTACTACTACTACTCAAACTACATATCTCTATTTCACCCATGTATGGATTCATTTTGGTCTCCCATTCAACATTATCTCTGATCGTGATGCTTGTTTCCTCAGTACCTTTTGGAAAACACTCTAGTCTCTCTTTGGGGTGTCACCTCAAATACTCCACTTCTTTCCATCTACAGATGGGTGGACAAACCAATTTTTTTAATCATAGCCTAGTCCATGCCCTTCACATTCAGTTTACCAAATCTAAATAGTGGGATGCCACCATCCATGTTGTCCAACACAGTTATAATAGGGTGGTTCATGTTTCTACTGGTTTTTCCCCTTTCGAAGCTTGCTTTGGGTATCAACCTACTACCCCCTATGAGTTTACTTTAGAGCTCCGACCTTTTGGTACTCCCCGACAACAAAAAGAGAAAAAAAATTCCCCTTCCTTTTTGCAAACCTTGGCTCGTAAACAAGCTCACATTTATGAGTCTTTACAAGCTTCCTAACAATGTTATAAGGCCCATCGTGATGTGCACATACAACCACTCTCTTTTTCCCCTAGTGACAAGGCCTAGTTTTGCATGGAGCACCAACACTTTTAATCCCAGTGTTATCACAAGTTGAAGCCACTCCTCTATGGTCCTTACATAGTTATGCAACAAGTTGGAGGAAATGCTTATCATCTTGACTTTCCTCCATAATTGGGTATTCACGATGTGGTAAATGTGAATAGTCTCAAACGTTATGAGCCTCCACTCCTGGAAGAAGAGGTCACCATATCACACCCCTCTGAGTTTGTTCCAAATTTCCAACCACCTCTCCTTCATAACAGAGTGTTAGATACATGCACAACCACTACTCTCACTCGGTAACACACTTCCTTTCTAGTGGGTCGCAAGGGTCAAATTCCATCCCAATCCAAATTGCTATCACAGTCTTCCATGTCTCCGTACTTTTTGTAGTTGTTCATGGAAGTCGAGACACTTCCAGGCTTAAACAGGGAGGAATTGGGTAGGTTGGAAGGTGCACTTCCCAAGGAGGAGACCACACATCTTGAGTCAAGTGATTAGGGTGCTACCACAAAGGTGCACCTCCTCCCAAATGTATCACACTTCACCACAAAGGCCAGATGGGGCACATCTCTACCTAGGAGGTTGGGCACAAGTCCTGACGACCAGGAGCTGGCCAACTAAGATAATTTTTAGGGTTTGGGACCTTTTCTAGTTGTTCATTAGTTATATTTGGTCCACTTTCATAAAAACCATTGTATGTTCAACCTATTCTATATAAGAGCTTCATATTCTACTAAATAAAGTGAATGGTTCATTTTTCTTACTCATATCATGTGTTGGTTTTGTCTTTATATGTAAATGTTTTTGGATTTCTCTGCCTGCAGATCATAAATATTTTTCTTCTTAAACTTATTTTACAAAGATTTGTATAAAAAAGGTACCCAGTGGATGAGGAATGTTGCATGGAAATGTTGGTAAAGATTTTCACTCAAAAGTTTCAAAGTCTTTAAACAATGATGACAGTGTTTTTAAATATTCTTCTTTAAAATATTAAGGAATATTTCTTTTGGATTAAGGACTATTTTTTGAATTCTAGAGTGGAGACAATTTCACCTCTAGTGGATTCCCTCGCATCATCCTCTTTGGATAACATATTATTCTCTTTGGTAACATCTTATAGGAGAAGTGTTTTTTTTAGGTTTGACACTTAAGGCCATAAGAAGAAATATGTTATACACATGGATGAGCCATAAGGTTTTTAAACCATATCCAAAATATCCATGAACAAATTTAAGATACTTTGCATCATATTTAACAAGGCACAAAATATGACAAGCATAGACCATTAGTTTGGCATAACAGGTTGAGTTTGGATTTATCTTTAGTTGGAACACTTTAATGAGAGAGATAGGAAAATCAACCCTTTCAAGTATGGTCCATATACTATTATTAAGTAGATGAGAGATAATGCATTTAAGTTGGATTTTATAACAATATGGGTATTTGACGATATTTTAATGAAAATCCCCTGAAATTCTATAAACCATCATTATTGGATGGTGGTGCTGAAGAAAAATCTATCATGCTTACTATTGAACAATTGCTTGTAAATGTTGGAGTATATTTTGAAAAAGATATAGTTCTTTATTGCAAGGAATGAACTATCATATAAGAAAAACCTTGCAACTTTGTTGGAATAGAGTAAAAGGATAGTGGGCCTAAGCTAACCAATGGTACACCTAGAAAATTTAGACTATGTTTCCTCCACTGGAAGGACAGTGGTTGGAGACCAAGAAATCCTATGCATGGAGGTTTGAACCAAAATAAGAGTTAAATATTAACTAAACTTGAATGAGTTTGTAAGAGTAATATCCAACCTGAAGACTTGTCTGTTAGAAAAACAGGACCGCGGAGAAATAAAATAAAACAAATGCAGAAACAAAACACAAAAGACACACAATATAAGAGAGACACAGATTTACATGGTTCACCCAGTGTGGGCTACGTCCACCAGAGAAATTTCCAGGTTCTTCCTTTATTATTATCTAGCAAATGAAGGGATACAACCTACAGCAAAACCCATTGTAACTTCCTCTTCTTTCTCTCACAGTCTCCTCTCTCAGAATACAATATTCACCACCCATCCATAGCCGTGATACATTTCCCTCATAAAAGAGGGTTGCCTTATAGGGCAAAAAAACCCTAACATAATCTCTACCGTTAGATCTGTGACCTTATAATGAACGGTCCAGATTTACAATGAAATTACAATATACTTTTACAAGGCAATTTTTGCTTTGGGGGCTTCGCCCCCAAACCCCCGCTGGGGGGCTGCTTGCCCTCAGCCGAGGGGAGAACCCCCTCGAACCCCGCAGAGGGGGTACCCCCCCTATGCACTCCCCCGCATGGAAGAGTGTACATACTTCATGGGGTATAAACACGGCTAAAAGCAAGGACCTCTGAATCAGGAAGATAATCAGGCTCCACAACCAACAATCTCCCACTTGGAGACTGATCTCAACAACTCCATCGCTGTTGTATATGCTAGACTCTGAACCTTCTTGGACCCGGCAAATTTCTCATCTTCATCTTCATTCTTGAAGACCAATTGAATCTGAGAAAGAACTCAGTTTCTCCCTGGTTACTCCCTTTGTTAACATGTATGCAGGATTCTGGCTAGTGTGTATCTTTTCCATCTTCAATTGTCTATCTTCCAAAGCAGACCGTATGAAGTGGTACCTCAATTGTATATGCTTAGTCTTTGAATGGAAGGCTGAGTTCTTTGCAAGGTGAATGGCACTCTGACTGTCACAGTGCAACCTGTTGTTCTCCTGCTTCTTTCCCAATTCCTCCATAAACCTCTGTAACCAAATCATCTCTTTACTAGCCTTTGTAGCAACAACATACTCTGCCTTTTTTGTTGAAAGTGCAACAACCTTTTGCAGTTTTGAAATCCAAATTACTGTTGTTCCACCTATAGTAAAAACATACCGTGTGGTGCTCCTCTTGCTGTCTTTATCACCTGCCATATCTAAATCAACATATCCCTGTAGAAAAGTCTATGAACCTCCAAAACATAATGCATGATTAGTAGTACCTATCAAATACCTGAGAATCCACTTTACTGCCTCCCAATGTTCTTTACCTGGATTGTTCATATACCTGCTCATAACTCCCACTGCATCTGCAATATCTGGTCTTGTGCAAACTATTGCATACATCAAGCAAACTATTGCATACATCAAGCTGCCAACTGCTGATGAATATGGGACATTGGACATGTATTATATCTCCTCCTGTGTCTTGGGACACATTTCCTTAGTTAATTTGAAATGGCTAGCCAAAGGTGTACTAACTGG
>ML784844.1:178077-197013 GCA_009831015.1 Picea engelmannii
TACATCTTCCATAACTGGTAGTTTTGGCCGTTAAATTTCTCGACCCTAAACTTTCCATCTTCTGACATTGCTCCCACTCGAACCAGGAACCCTCTTTTCCTGCGAGTTACCTTACGCTTTGATACCAGTTGTTAGAAAAAAAGGACCGCAGAGCAATAAAATAAAACAAATGCAGAAACAAAACATAGAAGACACACAATACAAGAGAGACACAGATTTACATGGTTCACCCAGTGTGGGCTACATCCACCAGAGAAATTGCCAGGTCCTTCCTTTATTATTATCCAGCAAATGAAGGGATACAACCTACAGCAAAACCTGCTATAACTTCCTCTTCTTTCTCTCACAGTCTCCTCTCTCAGAATACAATATTCACCACCCATCCATAGCCGCGATACATTTCCCTCATAAAAGAGGGTTACCTTCTAGGGAAAAAAAACCCTAACATAATCTCTACCGTTAGATCTGTGACCTTATAATGAACGGTCCAGATTTACAATGAAATTACAATATACTTTTACAAGGCAATTTTTGCTTCGGGGGCTTCGCCCCCGAACCCCCACTTGCCCCCAGACCCCCCAGCCGGGGGAATAGCCCCCCCGGACCTCGCAAAAGGGGTACCCCCCTCTGCACTCCCCTGCGTGGAAGAGTGTACATACTTCTGGGATATAAATACTTCATGGGGTATAAACACGGCTGAAAGCAAGGACCTCTGAATCAGGAAGATAATCAGGCTCCACAACCAACATTGTCTAGGTACATAAGCATTCACATCATAATTGAAGCTATGCATAACCATTGGAGTACATGTTATGTAGTTTTATGAATATGTGAATACCCTTTAGTTAGTATTATGTAGGAGTTTGATGTTGTGAAAGAATTACTATCATGCACGAGATCAAGCATAAAAATGCATGACTTATATATTATGTATGACTAGGGATGAATTACAACACAAGGTCATTACTAAGGAATATCAACTAACACCAAGAACCATTGTATCTCCTTTCTTTGTCTCTTCATATCCATGAAGCAAGTAGAATAAATCAAGATTTGAACAAGTGGGTTGTGAAAAATCGTAATGTCCCCAACCACCCCAGTCGAGAAATTCCACTACAATTATTCTTTGCTACCAAACTGTAACATACCCAACCTCCCACAAGACGGCATGCCACGCCAAGAACACACCTCCTGACTGATTTGGAGACTCTAATGACACTTAATTAATAAAGAAGCATGAAATGCGTACATGCAATGATCAAGATTCATACCACAACATAGAATACATGCACAATATATCGTGCACATCATTAACTAGCAAGCATGCATATTATAGGTACAATCTCAGGTATAATAATTTGATATGCAGTGGAAATAAATACATGAGAAAATGAAACCATAACATATATCACTTATCTTTTATAAAAGAAGACACCAACTGGATGCAGAACAAGGACGTTCTACCCAACCGTAGACATTGTTGTTCCAAGTCTCAACAACAATTTCACCCCCAAGCTAGGGATATGAATCCACAAGGATGGTTCCATAGTGTTACCTGGCTTCCCAAACTAGTCAACACTCAATCTCTCACAGGATTCTCTAGCACTCACAACAATCCAAGTACCTATCTCTCTTCTACCCAGCCTGCACCCCCCAAGAGAATAGACCTCCACCCTTTTCTTCCATGCACTCCCTCAGGAAGTCCCTCTCCATCCAAGGCTCCAGTGCAGCTGGTCAAGAATCTCCATGTTGGGACTCTCAGGACTCGCAGTTGTGATCAAAGTTGATCACAGGCCAATAATCTCAGACATTCAGGCCTCAAATCATGGCTGGACTACACCAGCAATCTCTACATCCAACAAAACCATGGTTTTTCTTCAACAGTTTGTCTTCCTTTCCCAAACCAAGACACCCAAAATGAGGAAAGATGAGTGAGTGAAGGAATGGATAGAGTGAAGACTCCACGAGAGAGGATGAATAGTGAACAAAACGGGTGAATGAATGAATGAATGAGACGACTAGAAACAACACCAAAATGGGGATGGGAATGAGAGTGAGTGAATGATCAAAATGAATGAGAGAATTTTCCAGCGGGAGAACCCCAAGGATGGGTTTTTGTAATTTGTGGGGATCAAGAACCTCTTGGCCTTCCCCCAAGAGCTCACGTAACTGATTTCCCCCCCATTACAAAAAATGGGTAATATAAAATAAGTAAGCACGTAGCCCCTCAAGCCCCCTCTCTTATGGAATCATAGCCCCCTATAACTCTAGTCCTTGTCTATCTAGCATCCAACGATGTATTTATTATTAATAATGATCAAAACATTACATTTCTTAGGCACACTAGCCTTTTAATAATTGTTCCGGGACTCTGGGCTCTCAGCAATGTAATAATACATTATTTAATATGGGAGCTCAAAACTCGGGGTGTTACATCCCCTCCCCCTTATTTTGGAACTGTTCTCATTTCATATACGTTGAAGAATTTATCACCAAAATAGAGTGAAACTTTCACTCTATTTTGGTGATAAATTCTTCAACATAATACTGACAGTTGTAGCATACATGAGATGCACTCTTCTACTAAGTGCATCGTCAACTTTAATTTATTTTCCTTTGATATGATTGATATCAAAGTTGTACTCACTTAAGAATTCAAGTCATCTTGTTTGCTTGGAATTCAAAGTTGGATGATAAAAAAGATACTTCAGCCCATTGCAGTCTGTTCTTATTCAAATCTCTTTCCCATGAGATAATGCCTCCACATATTCAATGCATGAACAATGGCAGCAAGCTCCAAGTCATGCGTGGCACAATTCCTCTCATGCTCCTTAAGATTTTTGGACTCATAACCAATGACATGTCCATTTTGAGTGAGGACTCCACCAAGTCCTTCCTTGCACGCATCTGTTCATACCAAAAAATTATCATTTGGGTCAGCAATATTCAAAATAGGTGCACTAGTAAGTAATTCCTTTAGCGAATTAAAATTTTCTTCACACTCATGTGTACATTCAAATTTAATTCCCTTATTTTGCAAAGAAGTGATGGGATGAGCAATATTAGAGAACCCTTCTATAAACCTTATGTAGTAACCAGCTAACCCCATAAAAGATCTAACTTCTGAAACATTCCTGGGTGTTGGCCATCCTCTAATGGCTTCAATCTTCTCAGGGTATATTTCTATACCCTATTCTGAAATAATGTGCCCCAAGTAATGGATATGTTCTTGATAAAAATAACACTTACTCAGCTTGGCATACAACTAATGTTATCTCAGTACTTGCAGTACCAATCTTAGGTGATGTTCATGCTCTTCCTCTGACTTAGAATAGACAAGTATGGCATCCAGGAATACTATGACAAACTTATCCAAGTAATTTTTGAATATTCCATTCATTAAGCACATCAAGACAGTTGGTGCATTGGACAATCCAAATGGAACCACTACAAACTCATAATGCCCATACCTAGTTCTAAATGTTGTCTGATGGATCTCTTCTTCCTTGATTCTTACTTGATGGTATCCTGATCTCAACTCTATCTTTGAAAATATATTTCTCCTCTTAGCTGATCAAAGAGGTCATCAATTTTGGGTAGAGGATACTTGTTCTTTATAGTAGACGTATTCAGTTGTCAAAAGTCAATACATATCCTCAAGGTTCCATCTTTATTTTTGACAAAGAGTATTGGTGCTCCCCAAGGTGAAACACTTGGTCGTATGTACCCTTTCTTCAACAATTCCTCCAACTGCATTTGTAATTATTTTAACTCTGGTGTGCTCATTTTGTAAGGTGTTTTTTACACCGGGGCAACTCCTGGCACTAGATCAATAGAGAAATATATCTCCCTTTTTGGTGGCAACCCCAGTATTTCTTGGAATACATCCTTGAATTCTTGTAGTATCAAGAAATATTCAAGTCTTGGCCCCTTTGTATTTCCTGGTTTCTCCACATGGGCTGGATACAATTGACACCCTTTTCTGAAACATCTCTTCAGTTGTAGGGATAAAATCTCCCTTATAGAGATGGGTCTTGGAAATCCTATCATAATGCTTTGCTTTCCATCTCCATCAAGACATGTAAATGTCTTGCTATGACAATCTAGGACAACATGATGCTTGTCTAGCCAGTCCATTCCAATTAGAATATCATAAGACCCTAATGGTATGATATTTAGATCAACACTAGTATTCACACCATTAAGACTTATGGAACAACATTTGACCATATCATGGATTCTCCTTTTGGTTCCAGTGGCTAGTTGAACCATACTTGATTTCCCAAGCTTACTTATCTCCAAATGTAATCTATCCACCATTTTAGGATCAATGTAACAATGACTTTCTCCTGAATCAATTAAATTAGCAACAAAATGATTTATGATCCTACCTTCTACATCGATCATGTTGGATTGGTATTCTTCTTTTCAATCATCTAAGGCTACATAAATCCTTCCCATGTCTTCGATTGTTGTATCCTCTTGGATGTTGTGCAAAGTATTCACTCTATCCTTTATGTGTGGGCAATCCTTGTACAAGTGATCTTCTTTGCATCCCCAACACTGGATTGGTGGTCTTCCCCTTTTTCCTAAGGAATCTTCTTTCTTGGTATCATCCTTAGCATATTGATCTTGATGATTTTATTAGGCTCATTTCTATTGAAAGAAGGTTTTAATCCCTTCCTCCTCTGATCATACTTCCCCTTATTCTTATCCTTCCAAGATTTTTGCATGGACTCTCTACCCTAGCCTTGCTCATATAGGTATTTATCCTTCACGAGGGCCTCAGTCAAGGTCTTGGGATCATCATACCAAATATTTTATTTACAAAAGGTTGGAATTCCGCTCAAAAACCTTTATATCTTTACCTTTTCATCGTTTATAAACCCAACATACTTTAACAACCCCAAGAAATTCTTCTCATACTCTGCCATAGTCATGCTTCCCAGCCTGAGTTCAAAGAACTCCTGCATTTTCTTGTCATAAAAATACTCTGAGAGGTACTCCTTCTGGAAATACTTCTTGAATTGATTCCAAGTGATCCTACTCTCATTAATATGTTCAACTTGCTTCAGTTGATCCCACCACATTGCATCTTTCCCACGTAAGTGGTAGGTGGCAATTCTAGATTCTAGGTTTGATGAATAGATGTGCAATTGGAAATATATCTTAAGTCCAAGCAACCATGCTTCAACATCGTCCTCCCTTTCTCTTTCACCATCAAAGGATGGTGGCTTGAGCTTCCTCATCTCTCCTTGAAAACTATCCACCTCTTGTCTCCTTCTTTGGAGCCTAATAGGAGACACCTTTGGACTGCTTAAGGAATATTCAAATGCATAAAACTTTCTTGCCGAATAAGGAGGTAAGTGGTGTCTATGAGCTCTGCTAACACTTCTGGAATAACCAACTCTTCCATGATCATCTCTTCTTTCATCACACCTGCCTTCTTTATCTTGTTTTGAGCAATTATTGGCTTGAATTTGCAACTGATTTAAGCTTTGCAACACTCAAGAATTTATTTGACTTTTCTCCCTCATCAGCCTCTCATTGTCTACATTGTAGCTCTGTAGTTCTATTTTCATGCTCTTCATAGTTTCTAGCAATGTCTCTTGATCCCCTCGACCCTTGCATCCGTTGGATTCTGTATTTGCATTTCCAATTCTAGTATTCTGGCCTTGGTCCTCTTTATCATGGCTAGAGGCTCCCTCGCCTTCTTCCATTTCTTCAATACGCATTCTGAGCTGATGTGTTTAAATCCCTTAATTCTGCAAAATGTGCAAGTGACCATTTTGTCAAAATTAAGCATATGATAAACACAATTTGTCAATAACGCTACAAATACTTTCAACTCATGAAGAATATATATCAATAAAACTTCCATGTTATCCCTGGGCCAATCCAGAAATCAATTGTGCATAAACACTTCCTTCAAACCACTTTCTCAAATGATCACAACTCGAAACCACGAGCCAAATCCTTCTTGGCGCTTTTTTGTGTTAGAATTATTATATCAGAGATTGTGTGGTTGAAAATCAATGGAGGGCTAAGATCAATGGTCAAAAGGACCTCCGGGACTCTGACTTCGAGATTTCGGGACTGTCCACACTCTCAACTCTTATGGAGTGCCAAGTCTCCATACTGTAGGATATGTTGCCATGTATCCTATCATGATCAATGGTTAGGATTTCCTTCGCATCTCCGGGCTTTGGGGATTTCCCAAGTGACTCTCCACAGATCTCTCGGAGTGTCGAAATACTGGAGGTCCTCTCCTTCTTCCACGTATCACCTCCCGATCGACGGTGGATATTAACTCCGACCTTAGGGAGTTCTCGACCCAAGCTACCTGCACTCAAAATCTCTCGAGTACCAAGTCTTTGGACCTTGGGATCTTGTGCCACATGTCTACTGTAATCAATGGCTAATACGGACTCCATCCTTCGAGCCTTCAGGAATCCTCGACCCCAACTACTTATGCCTTGAATCCTCTAGAGTGCCAAGTCTTCGGACTACGAGATCTACTGCCACGTGGAAGAAAATAAGGCACATACATGTGGCCCTATCTGACAAGTGACACGTATCATATAATAAATGGCACAAACGATCTTTGAAAAATAAAAAACACGGTGACACGTGGCAAGATTCAAGTTTTTCCACGTCACCCTAGGTGATGTCAGCAGGCCACATCACTCCAGTTCCTCTTGACTTCAGGACTTCGAAACTTTGGAGATTTAGGGGACTTATCCACACTACACCACAAATCCCTCGAACGACGAACTCCCGAATTGGATGATCTACGGACATGTGTCCTCAAACATGAACAGTCTAGATTTACTCCGAGGCTTCAGGACTTCGGAGGTTTTCGTTGCTAAACACCACCACACCCTTGGACTGTCGAACGCCGAATTTATGAACCCTTGCTAATCTTTGGACACGTGTCCCTGAATATGAAGGGTCCATATTTTCTCTAGATTTCAAAACTTCGGAGGTTTTCTTTGTCCAAAAAAGAGAAAACTTCACCATAATCTGTCGATCCCCAGCCATCATTCATCAGTGATCGAATATTTTCCTTGTTCAATATTCAACCCTTCACCCAATTCGTTGACCCCCGACCATCATTCATCAACAATTTTTGTTGGTGAACTTCCACACTTAGAATTTTTGACAAAATCACAGGTGAATCTGGGTTGTTGATCTCTCAACCAAGATGATCTTGACTGTTGGTTTTCTCCAGCTCCCCAAACAAACAAAATGAATAGGAACCGTCGATGTTCCTCATTTTTCAAATTGTCGAATCAATCTCATCCATTGATTTGGTAATTCCGCCAAACTTTGCAAACATTCGAATTTTTAAAATTTTTCAAGGACGAATCAGGATCGTTGATCCAAGATTGAACACGATCTCAACCGTCGATTCTCCAAACTCTGTCCAGCATTACAGTGGCCATTAAAACTTGAATTTTCGGCCTTCTAAGTCGAATTCAGATCTACAAATCCGCACATCAAATCCATTAACTTCTTATACACTCCTAAAATCATTCAAACTTAGATCCATTCACAAATTTGGGGGATTTCACTCAAACACTTCCACTGTTTTCCCCCAAAATTCACATAGATATATATTAAATCTGTAACAGTGAATCTTCCTAATTCACACTTGTTTTGGCCTGTAACAGTCTGGTGTTTGAACCAGAAGCTTTGATACCAATTTGTAAAGTCCCTAGCCACCCCAGTCGGGAAACGCCACTACAATTCTTCTATGTTACAAAACTGTAACATACCCAGCCTCCCACAAGACGACATGCCATGCCAAGAATGCACCTCTTGGCTGATTTGGAGACTCTGATAACACTTAATTAATAAAGAAGCATGAAATACACACATGAAATGATCAATATTCATACCACAACATAGAAGACATGCACAATATATCGTGCACAACATTAACTAGCAAGCAAGCATATTATAGGTACAATCTCGGGTATAATAATTTGATACACAGTAGAAATAAATACATAAACAAAGGAAACCATAACAGAGAGCACTTATATTTTATAAAAGAAGACACCAACAGGCTGCAGACCAAGGATGTTCCACCCAACTGTAGACATTGTTGTTCCAAGTCTCAACAACAGTGTCACCCCAAAGCTATGAATCCATAATGACAGTTCTAGAGTGTTACTTGGCTTCCCAAACCAGTCAACACTTAAGCTCTCATAGGCTTCTCTAGCACTCACAATAATCCAAGTACCCAGATCTATTCTACCGAGCCTCCACCCCCCAAGAGAATAGACCTCCACCCTTCTCTTCCATGCAGTTCCTCAGGCAATCCCTCTCCATCCAGGGATCCAGTGCATCTGGTCTAGAATCTCCATGCTGGGACTCTCAAGCCTCGCAGCTATGATCAAATTTGATCACATGCCAAGCATCTTAGACATGCAGACCTCAAATCATGGCTGGACTACACCCACAATCTCTACAGCCAACAAAATTGTGGTTTCTCTTCAACAGTTCGTCTTGCTTTCCCAAGCCAAGACACCCAAAATGAGGAAATATGAGTGAGTGAATGAATGGATGGAGTACAGACTCCATGAGAGAGGATGAACAGTGAACAAAATGGGTGAATGAATGTGTGAGGTGAACAACAACAAACCAGAATGGGGACAGGAATGAGAGTGAGCGAATGATCAAACTGAATGAGAGAATTTGCCAATGGGAGAACCCCTTCCACATACCAGGGATGAGGTTTTGTAATTCGTGGGGATCAAGAACCTCTTGGCCTTCCCCCAAGATCTCACATAATTCATTTCCCCCCCATTACACAAAATGGGTAATATAAAATAAATAAGCACTTATCCCCTCAAGTGGGCTCTTGTGGAATCATAGCCCCCTATAACTCTATTCCTTGTTCTTCTAGCAACCAACGATGTATTTATTATTAATAATGATCAAAACATTACATTTATTACGCACACTGGCCTATTAATAATTGTTTGGGCACTATGGCCTCTCAATAATGTAACAATACATTATTTAATATAGGGGCTCAAAACCCAAGGTGTTACAAAAATTGTGCTACTTTGCACTCCCTTAGCTTTGTAAACTATTTATATGGCTTCCCCCAACTATAATTGGGTTGGACATAGTCAATAATAGAAATTATATTTTATTGTTAGATTGTAAAGTTTTTGATGTTGTCCATAATCTTGTCGTACATTTATTTCTATTAATGGAACATTGGAGTTGATACTTCTATCTAATTTATCTTGCCAACAACAAATGTCTTTCTATGAGTTTTCTTATGTTCATAATTGAGACATCCTTGTGATCTAACGCTTTCCCAAAAATTCATTTGTAAACTATTTATATGTCTTCCCTTAATTATCATTGGATTGGACATAATTAGTAGTAATAATAAGATTTGACTATTTTGGTCTTGAAACTAATTGTAAATAGTTGAATTCTAGTTGTAGAAGAAAAATAAACTGCTTTTTGAGACTCTTGTCATTCCTATCATCTTATATGGATGTGAAATTTGGCGCTATAAAAACTCTAGATAATTTTAGAGAAAGATCAAGCAAATTCAAAAGCGTTTTATAATTTGTAATCTTAAAATTAAAAGAAATATGTCCTATATTGTCTTCCTCATAGAAGTGGGCCTTCCCCCAATTGAGAGTATGTCCATGACTGGTAACTAATGTACAAGCACAAGACAACTAACATGAAAGAAAAGAGGATTCCCAATAATGCTTCAAACTCCATTCAAAACCACATGTGGCTAAAGAGGAATTGGCATAAATATGTCAAGCCTTGGCTAAACCATTGGAGATTAGAGGAGGAGGTCATTCTATAGAATATTGATGCCATTAAAAATACTATTACATCTAAATTTAAGCATAAATTGTTGTGTAATGAAGAACTCAGAGATAAGAGAAAATGAAGATACTATAAAGAAGTCATAAACCCTAATCTAAAAGATCAAAAGTATATTTTCTATTATAGGTAGTGTAAAGAAGAAAACCACGTTGCTAAAATAAGAATGAACTCTCAGAATATCTACATTTAAAAAGGTCGTTGGACAATTCCTAAAATTTCATGGGATGAAAGAATTTGTCATATTTGCAATATTATGAAGGTGGAGGATGAAAATAGATTTCTCTTAGAATGTCTTGCATAAGCCCACATTAGATCTCAATTTCAAAAAAATGTAACAAAAATGACATCCTCCACCATTTAACTCATCAAAACTATGGAGATTAAGAAAAGTTTCTTTAAAACATTTTTGAACATAAAAACAAAATTCTAAAGCAATCCAAATAATTCCTTATCTTTTGCTTAATACTCAATAAATTAAATTAAAATTGTTTTAAGAAAACATTAACAATTATAACAATCATCACCATTATCAAATTATAATATTTATTATTTACAATATTATTATATATACAAACTTTGATAACTAATAAAAGTAAGTATGGTTAGACTCATAATCAAACCAACTTAATACCACTATATTCAAATTTATCTTGGCAAAAAAAAAAAAAAATATTCCCTCAATTCTTTGATTTATAGAGTAACCAAAAAGTCATGTAACCATATCTAAGATCTTATCTCTTACTCCCATCTTTAGTATGGGAACTTTTACTTTTCCCTCTCTTTACACACTTTAGACTTGTACATTCATTAATCGTATGAACAACCTTTTCCCTACGATGTCTAGGTCTCGTCGACACAACCAAAATCCAACATGAATAGTAAGTCTTTTTAGAGAGAGGTCCCAAGGGATAGCTCAGTTGGCAAGATGTGCGCACGCTCTCCCAGTTTGGGGAGAGGTCACAGGTTCAAGCCTAGCTATGAGTCCCTGGGGCTGCTGCTTTTCCACTCCCATATCATCCACTATGTGGGGAAGTATCGGGGTGGGTTCCCAGCGAGTTAATTTCTCATCTGGAAAAAAGTCTTTTTAGAGAGTACAATACCTACTCGGGCATAAATTATCATATAATAAAAAATAAAATAAAAAACTACACATGACAAAACATTAACAATTCGAAAATCACTCATAGTCAACAAAGAAAAAAGGATTATTACTCTTTAGTATAGGTAAAGATTTCGTTGTATGTAACTAATGTGATAGTAAATTACACTTTGTAGCTTGTGTGTGGAGATTGGGGGTAAATGGAGATAAAAATAAAATTTACTCATAAGATAGAAAGAGGTGTTGTTGGTGGAAATAAATTGAAATAAAGTTAAAGGTGTAATCGAGGGAGGACGTATTTATAAGGAAAACATTGTAAGAAAAGATCAAAATATTTTTTAATTACAAGATAGATGTAAATAAAATAAATTTGAGATAAGTGAATATTGCATTTTTTTGGGAGATTTATAGCATTAATATTCTTTTATGAATGTGAGTAAAGGAACTATGATATCTAGAAACAAAAGTAATTGGATTGAGTAAGTGTAAAAATCTCAGATAACAAGTTCTTTTAGATTGAAAAACAATAAGGCTTATGGGATACCTATAAATAAAACAAGACTATACTCAATAGAATTGGAAGCATTGAAAATTTTACTTTAACATAAAATTACAGTTATGAAGAACAATAAGAGATGAAATGAAATAAGGATGAAAACGTGGAGCATTTAATGTAAAAAATGGCTCAAAGAGTGTGATATACAAGAAGAAAGATGTTCAACTAATAAAAAGACGTCGAGTAACCATCTACAAGAAAGAAAGCTATAGAAAATGGTGAAAACTTACCAAAAGAAACAACAATACTACTACATAAACAAACTTCAACAAAGATGAGAAGATCAAATTATTTGAAGTTTTAACACTCCTAGGGGTGGAAACTAGGTAGTAGCACAAGAAAGAAAACTAGGTAGGAACACAACAAAGAACCATCACACACAAGTTGAGATGTGAAACACCTGGAACAAGCCAAAGAATTATAAGATGAAAGGTTGAGAGTTATGTGGGTGTATTGTTTTGGGGTTCTGGATTCTAGAGTTGTTCTACCAAGCCTACTTTCCTTTTCATTAAGCGGGACTGTTCTGTCATGGATTTCATATTTTTTAGTTATGTTCTAAAAAACCACACTTTCATTAACTGTAACCCGGTCTTTACCAGCCTGACATCTTTCTCCTGCTTTGCAAGTTAATAGATTTTATTACCTTCGGGTTAGTGGCTCTTTAGGCTCTGGGTCCATACTGTTATGTATTACTTATCTAGGAAACTGGACTATTTGTCAGTCTTCCTATTGGTTTAGAGCCAAGTTGTTTCTAGGTGGACGTTTATGGAAGCTTCCCTCCATAACGAGGTGGAAAGAAATGTTAGGGCACTTATGAGTGTCGATGACAAGTACATTTGGGAACAAGAGGAAATTTATGTCAAGGCAGGTGGCTTGGGGGATGAGCCTTTGGGATCACCACCTAAAACTTATACATCGTCTTTTACTACAGACCCTCTTGTCAAGCTATCGAACAATCCTTTGATTGGTTCCATGGTTGAACCATCTGCAACCTTCCTTCCTATTCATTAGAGTACCGGTTCACAGTTCTATAGACGCTCCCTAGTTGGTACCAAAGGGTTTCCTTCCCAGGAGAGACAAAGAAAATCCCAGAAATTGGAGCATCCTGCTACAACTAGGCGAAAGGTGTGGAAAGCTAACATAAAGCTTAAAATAATGGTTATAGGCTATGATGTGGGGTTAGAAGAAATGTGTAGGATGGCCCTTTGTGGATTGGTGGGTAGAATTTCTTACAGTCACCTCAGAAAGGAACCAGTTAAGGTTTGGGTTAAAAATCATTGGTGGCCAATTCTGGGTTATGATCCAGAGACATTATTTCTTACAAAGGGATGGCTCGAGTTTATTTGCAGGTCTCTGGAGGATGTGACTGTATTATTGAACTCTCTTTGGGTATTTGGCGGAAGCAACTTAATGCTCAAACGTTGGCGGTTTGCTTTTAACCCGACAATTGAGCACTTCAAACTCCATCATCTGTGGGTACTTCTTCCAGGCCTTCCTTTATATCTATGGAATGAAGGCGCCCTACAGGCCATTGGAGATAATCTCAGTAAATTCATCTATTTGAAGTCTAAGCACTTTTTCGATCCTGAGCAGAAATTGGGAAGAATCCTTGTGGAGATGGATATCCATTGTGGTTTACCAGACTCCATTGATATTGAGTGGCGGGGCTGCAGATAAGTTCAGTATATTTACTATCTAGGGATACCTTTTCAGTGCAATGCTTGCAGACAAATGGGTCACCTCTATCGTGATTGCACTGGTAAGGAAGATGAGGAAGTTTCATAAAATATTGAACCACAAAGAGACCCTCTCGAGTATATGGATGAAGCATAGTCTTTTAGATGCGCGGATCATCATACTGGTGTCTCCACTTCACATTTGTAGGAGGATCATTCAACACTAATGGGTAAGCTACAAGGCCTTTGTCCATCTTTATTTTCTTCTCTGATGCATTAGGAGAAAGAGGCCTTAAATACATCAAACTGGTTAACTTCCTCTACTTCTGCTCTTCGACCCCCTGATAAGGAGTTGACCACTTCTGAACCTTTACCACCAAGTTCCCTAAACTTATGAGATATTGACGGTCCTTTGTTTACTCCTTCTGTAAGTGTGCCTCCTGAGGTATTGACTTCAGGGAACTCACTATCCTCGACCCTTTTTCAGAACACTTCTCATCCCCTCTTTCTTCCTTCGAAGAGACCTATACTAGATCCTTCACCACAAATGGACCCACAAGATTCCCCCCGATTGAACCGGATTTTAGGGAGGTTGAGGATGATGACTCCACCCTCAATGTTATTCTCGATTCCTTATATCAATGACTCTATTGATAACTTGTTGTTTCCTACTTACTTAGGAAAGACCATCCTTGATCCTTCCCAGAGAACAAGATCCTCAACTCATACCAAGACTCCAGGTAAGGAGGGTAAGAATTATTCCTGGTCTCGATGCATTGGAGTCGAACTGTCACCCATAAAGATGAGAAGTTTACATAAAAAGTTGGTGGGCCTCCCTAATCAACAAGTTGAATCTCTCCCTTCCTCCATGGATAGTGGGGCTCTTAGAGCAATGAAATCCCTGGCGCGGGCTAAGTAATTTTATTTCTTTCTCTGAATATTCGAGGGATTGGAGGTGCTCTCAAAATAGCCTCATTTCATATACTCCTGGATCAGACTCATCCTGACATTGTCTTTCTATAAGAGACTCTAGATCATGGAAAAAGGCTAGATATTTTATGCATCATCTTCATCCTTCTTGGGTTTTGAGTGTTGTTAATTCTATCGGTAATTTGGGAGGTTTACTAGTGACCTAGGATCCAAATTTGTATGATCTAGTTCCCTATCTTACAATCGGAGGTATACTATTAATAGGCAGGGGTGTTAACAATCAACGAGAGATCTCTCTACTAAATGTGTATGGCTCGTGTGTAGATTGGAAGTAGTTTTGGAGCTCGCTGGCCAAAAGTGGCATATTATCTATCAAAAACCTGATTATTGCTAGCGACCTGAATATCATCATCTCCTCGGATGAGAGCTGGGGTGGCCCATTCATTTATGGACTATCAGAGGATTACTATAGAAATTTATTCATGTCAAATAACTTGATCGATGTAAAGTCGATTAAAGTGGTACCAACGTGGCGAAATGGTCGCTCAGGTCATGAATCCATAGAGAGACGTCTTGACAGGTGCTTGGTATCTGAAGGTTTTTTCAAGTCTGTGGGGTTATCCCATTTTTGGGTGGAATATCCATTCGTTTCAGATCATGCTCCCATCCTTTTATAGCTAGAAATACCCCCTACTTATAAGGATTACCCTTTCAAGCTAAATGCAAATTGGCTTCAGGATGATGATTATATGGCTTTGGTTCACAAAGTTTGGAAAGACCCTCATTTTCTCTCAAAAGGCGATAAACAGTGCAGATTGGTCTGGAAGTTAAAGGAACTTAAGTTACAAACAAAAATCTAGGTTAAGGAAGTTATAGAGAGAGACAAGGCTCTCCTGGAGAAGCTGGAATCTGACCTTAAAGATATTTTTGTGAATTCCTTTAGGGATTATACAGTCCCGAAAAAGGAACAAATCATTAGGGAGACGGAGATTAAAAGGAATAAAATCATGTGCGAGGAGGAGGAGTCTTGGAGACTCCGTAGCAGAGTGACTTGGATCAAGTGTGGGGACAATAATACTAGTTTTTTCCATAAGTTGGCCAGCCATAATAGGAACCAGAAACATGTCTGGGAAATCTGGCATAGAAATGGTAATATAATTACTGACCAGGGAGTGATAAGGGAAGAAGCGATGGACTACTTTGACACTTTTTCAAGGCCCAGACAACCAGTAATATAAATGAACAAGTCATGGTAGCAAGTCTCTTCCCCAAGATGGTGAGAGAGGAGGATGTGGGATCCCTCTACAACCATGTCACTTTGGAGGAATTGAAGGATGTACTTCATTTCAAAAAAGAAAAGAGCCCAGGCCCAGATGGATGGACAGTAGATTTCTTTACTTTATTTTTCGATATGGTAGGGGAAGACCTCCATGAGATGGTTGAGGACTCGAGAGTGAAAGGTAACTTAAGAGGAGAATTGAATTCTACCTTCCTGGCCCTTATTCCAAAGACAAACAAACATGTGTCCTTTGACGACTTCCGGTTGATCTCACTTTGCAACCTCTGTTATAAGGTGATCTCCAAATTGATTGTTAATTGGATCAAGAGAACCCTGTTGAGATCCTTATCTATTGACCAACTGGGCTTCCTCCAGGGCAGAAGGATTCAAGATGCAATTGGAACGACACATGAAAGTATACATAGTATAAAAAAAAAAAAATTAAAGTCCCTGGTGATGAAAATTGACTTGAGGAAAGCCTATGATTGCATAGACTGGGAATACTTGAGACTGATTCTTATTACAGTGGGTTTTGGCATCCAGTTATCAAACTGGATCATGAGTTGTGTAACCACATCTACCTTCGTTGTTCTATTTAAAGGAGAGGCGATAGATTTTTTCAAAAGTGGTAGGGGGTTTCATCAAGGTTGCCCTCTATCACCATTATTGTTTATCCTAGCTATGGAAGGGCTTAGCCTCTTGATTAAAAATAGCATTACTGAAGGCACAATTATAGGCATTAAAGTCTCCAAATTGATCAAGGTGGTTCATCTATTATTTGTGGATGACGTCATTATTATGACAAAGTAAAATATCAATGAATGGAGGGTAATATCAAATATTCTTCAGAGTTTTTGTAATGCCACAGGCTTAATGATTAACAATGCAAAAACTACAGTTCACTTCGGGAGATTAACAAAAATGGATTTGAATCCTCTAAAGGAGCTTCTTCCATACTCTTTTATTGAGTTGACAACAGGATTCAAATATCTTGGTTACTACTTAAAGACTGGCCCCTCCAGGAATGGAGATTGGATATGGTTAATGACTAAAATGGAAAGGAAGATCGGGTTCTGGTGTAATAAGTGGCTTTCATTTGGTGGTCGGTTTTTTTTGGTGAAAGTGGTGTTGGAAAGCCAGCCTGTATACTAGATGTCCCTGCAGCTCATTCCGCGCTCAATTCTAAACAAAATTTGCAAGTTGATGTTTGATTTTATATGGAGTGGAAGCAAGTCTAACCACCAGTTTCATCTCTATAGATGGGATATATTATCCAGACCGAAGAAATGTGGTGGATGGGGCCTCAGGAATCTCTCACTTTTTTATTCGTCTTTACTGGTCAGTACTCTATGGAGAGTTCTGACGTAGGATGGTATCTGGCATAAAGTTATAATAGATAAATATCTTAAAAACTCAATTGTGATCAATTGGTACAGACAGTCATCCCATAGGCACCCCGAAGCATCTAGAATCTAGAATAGCCTCACTAGTATTATTCACTTGATTTTGCACTGGCAATGTTGGCGCTCGGGATCGGGTCATCTAATCTCTTTAGGTAGGGATTGGATTATTGGTATGGGAGGCCACTCCATTCTCTCAGAGTTCTTGATTTCTCATCTTATTGTTCTTAGGAGAACAATCCTAGCACATATTAAATCCCCCAATAGTGTGGACTCTACTAAAGAGACTTGGCTTAGCAGTGAAGTTATGGGTTTGAGTGGCAGACTTGCTTCAGAATGGGATCAGTACCATAGGGCGCTTCTTGGCATGGACATTAATCTTTGAAATTTTGCAGACACCATTGTCTGGACCGGGGGGGATTCATCCCGAAACCTGACTGTTAGGAATGTGTATAATGCTCTCATTTCAACTATGGACTATCTAACGGTAGGTGGCTGGTAATTAAACCTGTGGAAGTGGAACATACAATTAAAAATTAAATTGTTTATATGGTTGGCTGAAAACAAATTTTTTTTGACCTGGGACACACTTCAGAGCAAAGGATGGGAAGGTCCGGGGGTATGCATCATTTGCAAGACAGATTTAGAAGATATCGATCACTTGCTCATTCACTGTTCCTTCACAAAGGTAGTTTGGGCTATATTGCACACTCTCCACAATATTAAAAGAATATGGAATGGCGCTACAGTCTCTGATTCTCTGTTTATATGTTCGAAGGACAAATCTCCACCAATCAATCTGGCGGCACACACTTGTTGGCACATTTGGATCAAGAGAAATAAATCAATTTTTGAAGACAATTCACCCTCTCATATTGCAGTAGCTCACAGGATTACGGGGTCCTTTATTCGACGTCCTCCCTCACTTAAATATATACCAAACAAGGTCTACAATATTACGCTCAAAGATGGTTTTTCTATTGCATGCTTTGATGGTGCAGCTCTATTAAATGGCAAGTGTTGCGGTGCTAGAGGTATCATTAGAACTTTGGATTCGAATGTTATCAAATGTGTAACAACCCTGCTTAAATAGATGTATAAGGATTATTAATTATAATTAATTGTCCTAATATGGTTTTAATTGAATATTGATTAGAATTAATAATATTAATTAAATATTTATTTATTAATTAATTGTTTATAGCTTTTGATTAATTAATTAATTGATTACATATCACATTCAATGACATGGGTAATAAGTTAAAGGGGTTAATAATTTAATTTATTAAAGAATTACGTATACGGAGGGGATAAGAAACATTAAATGAAAGGATAAGAAACATTAAATAAAAGGATAAGACATTAAATAAGAGGATAAGATAATGAATAAAGGGATAAGGAAATTAATGAGGGGGAAAGAATCGGTAAAGGAGGGATATGACGAGAGGAGTCTGGGGGGAAGAGGATCATTTTTTTTTGGGGTGGGGAGGAAGCATTTTGGAGGGGGACGAGAGTTCTAGTTTCTTTGCTTGGATTTTGTGGTTCTGTGGTGGAGTTCTGCAGTCTTGGAGTATCATTGCAGGGGGCACCGGGTTGCTAGGGGTTTTGGGCATGGGGACCAGGATTCCTTTTGGTTTCCTGGAGCTAGGGAGCCAGACAGGCTACTCCTAGCTAGCTGGGAGGTTAGTCGGTTTGGGCAGAGTTGGTCAGTGCATCAGGCAGTAGCAAATCAGCAGGCTGGACAATCGGGTCAACAGAGAAATTAGCATCAGGAAGAGGTAAATTTATATTATTCTGTTAAGTAATTCTTATTCTGTTATGAAATTGTTGTTCATTAATTAATTTAACATGCTTATATGCTGAATTAAAGAAATTATTGAGTTTTCTGCATAGAAGTAGAAGTTTACTGTTTCAATTTATGGATTTAATAGACTTAAATTAATTTGGTTCTTACACATGGTATCAGAGTATTAGTTTGAAATCTGGGCCTGAGGGCCAAGCTCCAACTCCAACTCCAACTCCACCTAACCTGGAAGCCAAAAACACAAATTTTTATTTTATTTTTACACAGATCTATATATCAACAATATGCCCAATTGAAATTACTATATTTCTATACATAT
>ML784844.1:203969-239644 GCA_009831015.1 Picea engelmannii
ACTGGTATAGGTCCAGAAGTTTTATTTCCGTCCGCCGAGGGAAAGTTCTGCTGGAGCACACTCCAGGTTGGAAAGTTCATTTTGTGGTTCTTCTTGTAGTTTTTCAATCCCAAGGATTTGCTCCCTTTCTTTTGAAATTTCAAGCCACTCTTCAGCTTCCAGTCTCCACGAGACTCTGCCCGATGTCCATATTGTTCATGACAATATGTTTCCTTTCTTATAGTGTCTTCTAGGGTCTTTGGCTCGTCAAATTCAATTCGGTTCCGGTATTCCTTAGGTACCCCACTGATGAAGTGTTGTGCCTTCGCCTTCTCTGCCTTGATGTAGGGTACATATCTCAGTAAGTCGAGGAATTTGTTGACATACTCCTCCATGGTAAGTTGTCCCAATTTGAGTTCATAGAACTCTTTAGCCTTCTCGTCGAAATACCTTTCTGAAAAATACTTCTTACGGAAGTACTTCTCGAACCGTTTCCAAGACAGGTCTTCCTCGCGGACCCCTTTCATATTCTTAAGGTCTTCCTACCAAATGGAAGACTTTCCGTTCAGGTTGAAAGCGGCCACTCGGGCCTTCGGGTTCTTTGAGAAATCATGGACTCTAAAATATTTCCTCAGTCCAAGTAGCCAAGCCTCAGCTTCCTCTCCCTTCTTTATCTCACCATCGAAGGAGGGAGGTTTGGCCTTTTTGAATTCCTCAAATTTATGACTCTTAGAATTCTTTTGCTTCTTGTGTTTCTTGTGAGAATAGGAACTGGTCCTGCTACTGGAAGAGCCTTTTGAATCGCCAGCTTCCTTCTCAGTGGAATCGTCTGCCACTGGTCCTTTACCTCTGGGGTGGACCTTTCTGGATGTGCTTCTCTTAGTGTGACCACTAACACGACCACGATTCTGCATCTCAGGTTCATGCTGCATTTGTCATTGTAGGTCGGATAGGCTCTACAGTAGAACTGCATTAATTTCAGTTTGCTTTTCTTATTCTTTCATCATCCTTTCATTATTGGCCTTGCAGCTTTGCAATTCGACCATGAGACTCCTCACAGTCTCCACTAGGTCTGGAGGGGTTCCTATTGCTCTTCTCTCATCAGACTCTTCGTCTCTGTTGTGGGATCCTTCTCCCACCTCTTGGTGAGTCACCATACTCTTCGTCTCTGTTGTGGGAGCCTTCTCCCACCTCTTGGTGTGTCACCATACTCTGCGTTTGTAAATTCCCTTGGTTGATCGTCCACTTGAGTGAAAAGACGAATGTTGGCTGTTAGTCAAGAGTTAAATTCATTTCTTATAAATTGCACATAATTTCATAACCTCTTTCATTTGCATACACAGTCAGGTTCTCATTTTCCAAGTTTTTAATCCTGGACAAGAGAGTTAAGTCAGGGGATTACTCCTCATAGGAGTGTTTCAAACAAGGTTTATGCGCGACTCATGCATGAGCCCAATCAGGCCGAGTGTTGTAACCATGCTCTGATACCACTTTGTAACGTACACACTATCATAAATCAAAATTTTTGGGTTAATGTCTCCCAAATGAGAAATCTCTAGAGACTTGCACTAGCGAAATGCCAATCCCCGGTTCAATATCGGGGTTCGGGGTTTCGGACTTTCCGCTGTCGAGAGTCCTTGTCCTCTCAGATCCTCGATCACCGATGGGACAAATTTCTGATGCGCCCCTTTCTCACCAGCCTCTTCTAGCGTACTACTGGTCCACGTGACATGTGCTCATATGACCACCGTCATATGCTTTTGTCGGGGTTTCTTCTATCGGGGTTTTGACACCCACGATGTTTTGGCAACTTAAATCACCAATATTCGATCCCTGAATCACTCCTTTGTTGCCTCAACTCCACTTGGCTAAGCCTTTGGCCCACACGACCGGCTCCTATATGACCACAGCAACAACTTCTCATCGGGGTTTCGGGGTTTGCGGTACTGAGGTGCACATGTACCCGAAATTCTCGATCATCCAGTCGTCGATGTGCTTCAGCCCTCTAAGCTAAGCCCTAGCCAATGTGACCACTGATTCCAGGACCGTAGTCCTACCTTTCGTCGGGGCTATGGGGTTTCCAATGTCGTAAAACACTTACCCCTAAGTTTCCAGATCTCTCGAGCACCGAATCACCTTCAAGCCGACAGTTGGTTCCCACTACGTCTCTTCCCTCAACTTCCATTATTCGGACAGTTGTTCCCCCCTGATCGGGGATTCGTGGATCACGATTTCAAAGTGCGAGAGTTCTATGTCTTCGAAAACCCCGATTCTTTGGTTCACGACTCCCTCGGATCTTTCGACACGTGTCCCTGCCGAGATCAACAGCCAGGATCCCTTCTCAGGATTTCATGACCTACAAGGTATCGATTCTCTTTACCTTCAAACCCCAATGACTCTGATATCCCGATGACTCTTCCGGGACTCCTCGTTTGCATACTAGGACTTAAACCCTATGCAAATTTCCTGAAATCTAACGAATGACGGGATTTCGCAATCTTCCTCTGCGAATCCTGACCGTCGATTTCTCCTCCTATCCACGAGGACTTACCCTCCGTGTAACTTCCGCAGATCCGACGGCTGTCGGGATATCTGCTCAGATCTAACGGTCCAGATCTGTTTTCTTCTATGCACACTCCAGAGGCTAGAGTCCGAGTATCTTAACTCGATCCAACGGCTCGGATTGTCCCATCGTGTGCACCTTCTGCCACTTCGTGGATGTGGGAAGGTCATTGGTTCAAATGTTATTTTAGGTCTTGGGATCTACGATCCCGTTTTCTCATTTCTCACGATGATCTAATGGTCGTGAATGACTATGGGTCCTCCGACAAGATCTCATCCGTCGACTCGTTACATCTCTCAATACTACTCTCTCGGAACCTTAAGAGGTTCGTTCCTCCTTGTACAGGGTTAATAAGACCTGCGCGATCAAGTCCATGTTCTGGGTTTTTGGTGAACTTTTCTAAGGAGGGAATCTCTGTGAAGGGATCCCTACCGGGGCATTTCCGGAAGCAGATAAGGGGAAAATAGATTCCCAAGAATGACTGGGCATGATTAGAATCCGTCTATCAACGTAAGTCATGCATGGCTTCCTCTATTACAAGCATATGCCCATTAACTATTAACAAAACACCACATAGACATTCTTACACTAAAATCGTTCACAATTTCACAGTGTTGTGAGTATATGTATATCAGTATATGAAATTTCAAGATGTAATACATAAAATACTTATCAGAAATAACAGCAGAAGTGGGTGCACTGCTGGGAGGAGTGCTCGTTTCCACCCAACTGTAGGCTCAGCGACTCCCAAAGGATTTACCACTAGCCACCCCCAAGCTGAGACCACGATGCTCTGAGACTGTGTCTCTCTATATGCCAGTGACCAGGAGCGAAGGTTGCAATCCTTCCTCTCTACTATCACTCACTCTACGTAAAAATTTCCATAGTTCCCCTCACGTCCACGCCCTCAATCGCTTCTGCCATATGCCTTATCCTCTCGCGAGTTTGTGTGTGGCACGATTACCCTCGCGCTGGTCAGTCATGATGGCTCTACGGATCGGCGGTTCACCTCCCCATCCCTCATCAAGCCATCAACCTACCAGCCTGCAAGGCATTAAATTTCAGGGCCAGCGAGCCGCTTTTGGTTCTCTGGGCCAGTGGAGTCCAAATACAGTATTCATCAAGGGTGGAAGTTAACGCCACCTTTTCAGGAGCCTTCCACCGCCATCGTGGTCTCTTTTCTGCACATCCCCTCTCAGCAGTCCTGCAATAAATTCAAAATATTATTCACATTGATTGACCTCTTCTTGCAGGTCCATTTATATCACATATTCATACTTATGAGTTTGTCATAGTCCTTGGCCAGTCCAGTTATATTTACAATCTAGAGGAAACAGGGTGTTACACATTTGAAGCAACATTTCTGATAGTAGAACATACATGACTTTTGGTATTGAATTTTCAAACACCTGAATGAGCATGCAGATGGACACTCTGCATAATAACAGTTATGTCAGGATCAATCAGATAGGAATACGAAATCAGTTTCAAAACCTAATGGCCTAATCGTATATATCACCTCCTAGGCGTAATCCACTGTGTCGGTGTTTGTCGTGAGTGATAAATATGACTTGTGTTAGACGATTTCAATCTGGCTACAAACTAAAACATACAGTTACAGATGAGTTAAGCGGATATAACCTATCCATGGCACTGAGGAGGAACCCCAAAATCGTGATAAATAAAACAATGATTTTTGAAAATGCTTCTACAGAAAGGTTTTTGTAGGTATCTTAGCATTAGATATACGTTGACACGTGACATTGAAGCATGCTAAAAGGACATATTTAGTTGGTAACTGTGTAATGAACTATTCTTTCTTCTTCTTGCTTAATAAATGATTGCCTATACGTAGCGCTAAAAAAAAGGTGGGTATACCCCTATGGGAGTCAGGCATACATCTATTCTTATAAATAGTTCCTCATTGAAATCGGGTAGTTTGTTTTTTATCATACGGCAGGTAGGTTGGCTTTTGATAAGATTTTATCTTTCCTTTGGTTCTGGCCTCGAATAAATAGTTTTTCACCCGAGTTCCGCTATCACCTGACTTCTACCATCATACAACGTCCACCAACTGTAAGCTATATTTATTTGCTTGATAGTCCTCTGTCCTTGATGGACACGTTGTCCTTCGAAACATTTGGTTCTGCCACAAATACGGCTGGACATACAAAATTGTTTGAAGATTTGTCAAAGTAGCTACATTCAACAAACTTCATGATTTTTGAAAATGCTTGTACAGAAAGCTTTCGGTAGGTATCTTTGCATTAGTTAAATGTTGACACACTCTCCTTCGAAAACGTTAGTTAAATACACCCAGACATACAAATTTTTTTAGAATTGGTAAGTTGGACGCATAGTATAACTTGAGGATTGGTAAGTTGGAGAAATCCTAATACTGATGCAATAATAGCTTCACATGGATAAGTTTAAAATATAGTAATTGCATCATGTAATATTGCAGAAAAGCCTAAAATGCCCCGAACACCACTCCAAGTAGCTTCATTTCATGATATACAAAATTGGGGCTTGCATCAAGTAAAAATAGAACAAACCCAAAACAATTATAACAGGACAAAGAGCTAATAAATATAATGTTTCAATTTCAGAAAATGATATACAATATTTTGGATCGAAGAAAACCATATCGCTTCCTGAATTTTCAATGTTGCTATAGCCACTATGGCAAGACAGGAGGCAGGGGATATCCTTTCACCCAACTCCTGGTACATGTAGCCTAATCATATGTTGTACATATTCTTAATATAATATGGCGCTACAATAGAAAAGCATCCTCCGACTGATGAAAGAAGAAAAAAAAATCCTTCTACTCACCTGTGTAAGAAATGGGGGAGATCTACTGCCCTTGATTCCCATGCCTCTTTCTATGAGGAAAGATACGTTGACATAAATGAGAGCGTAGGTGCCTTGACTACGAGATAAAACCGATATCCCAAAGCTAGTAAAAAAAAAACATATTCTAATTTACAAGGGCAAATTACTTACAATGGCAAGGTAATACGTAGATATGTGAGTCCAAGTGAAGTATATTACAAAATATCCATCTACCACCGGTGCAACACATTTTACCTCGAAGAACAAACTATTGGAGACAGTGTTAGGAAGTATTGTATTATTACTTAGACAAACTCTTTCCATCATCATCCGCTACAAGAAAACAACACACAGAAGACCATTCATTTAATTTGGGGTTGATTAATCCAAACAGGATGCAAGAGATATGTTGGAGCCACAGTAGATATGTTAGCTCTCCGTTCTTATGTAGACAGGGAGGAGCCATGCACTGCAAATAATAATTTTTTTTATATTATTAATAAACAACAAATGAAATATATAAAAGATTTAAAAAATAAAAAAAAACTCAAGGTTAGCCAGTGCACATAGTTGGAGAGCATTTCTTTCTGGTGATAGAGATATGCATAGGTACAAAAAAAATAATTAGCAAAACCGACAGCCCTGTCCACCAAAACCGACAGCTCCTCCAGCTCTGGCAACCGACAAAGTCCGTTGTTGTTTCTCTTCAAACCCGTTTGCAGTCTCACTCATTATGCACAAAATCAATCAAATAATCCTTGAGGTTGTATTTATGCCCAATCAGGGACTAACCCAGCTGCAAAAAAAAAAAATGAGCGCGCATTGCACAGTTTTTTTTTTATTTAGTAAACAAAAACAAAAAAACATACAAGCCAACACTCAGTGCAAGTCAAGTGGATCCCCATGCATCAAGTCGCATGAAGGAGGGTTGAGCCGAAGCAGAAAGGGTGATGTTTGGCGCCTAGGATAGAATCTTGGAGAGATCCAGTGTGGGCGACGAAACCTACTTGACCACAGTAGTAATGGGCCTGGGATTGTGCTCCACAATGAAGGGGGAGCCAAAGCTATAGTACCCAAGACAAAGCCACCGAAAAAGAGTCGAATGCCCAAGCATTGAGCTGAATAGGAAAACCCTTACCAGAGTGAGAGAAGGCCATGGTAGCCGACCGGGTAACCAGAGACCTCGCAAGAAGAACGAAGAGGAAAAGAGGAATTAGGGTTAGGAAATAGATTAGGGTTTAGGTAGGAATGGCTGGAGGAAATGAGGGCGGCACGTGGGCTTCATGCGTGCCCGCCCTTTATATAAAAAATTGTTGTTTTTAAATTATTATTTTTTTATTATTATTGATCATCGTAAATTAATTATAAATATTATTTGTTAATTTGTTTATATTTTATTTATTTATTTATTATTATAAAATATATATATATAATAAATAAGGTTATAAAAAAAAATTGAAATGTTTTGGAGTCTATAGGTTTTGAACCCACGACCACCCACCAAGCCCAAGCCTTAAGAAATGACCAAACACCAACACGCCACAGATAGCACTTTTACAAATAAATTCACATATAAATAGTTTAATTATCAATAGTAGCAAAGTATTATCCTGAAGAATAATCTTCGATTATCCAAGCGTCAAGCTCACGAGACCTTACACACAACTCATCGAGCCAATCACCGAGCCCTTTCATTCCATTCCACCAGTCAAAGCCAAGCACTAAGCTCTAATGCTTGAAAGCCACTCTACAATCCTTAAAGACTCGCACCTGCAACCACCGAGGACATTTCCCAAGGGAGGGGGCTCAAGGCCACCTCCATATGGTAACAGAGTCGCACCAAGGACAGTAACCGCAGGGATTTCAATGGCAGCGAGTGCAGCATCTCGTTCTTCACCAATGATGCAGATAGGTCCACTGCCATCTCAGGGAACAACTAGTAGGGGCAGGGGTTCCAGGGGAAGGAACTCGTTTCAGAGACAAACAAATAATAGTGTGCAGGTTCAATCTCGTGTTACTTGTTGGGGGTGCGGAGAACCCCATTACCAGCGTGACTGCCCAGAGTTACAATCAGGATTCGCGCATAGAGAAGGAAAGGCCCCGATGGGAAGAGTAAGTAGTAGCCACCAGATTTACGCAACGGTTAATAATCGCCAGGCCAAACATCAATCCACGGTGGTGGAGTCATCAGGTACGCTAAATCATATCGATGTTAATATTTTATTTGATTATGGTGCGACAGATAGTTTCATTTCACCATCTGCATCAGAAAAGAGTGGCCTGGCAGCCTACGAGCACGATGACTTTAAACAAGTTGAGATGGCTTCGGGGGGAAAAAAAAAAAGCGGTAGGACCTAGTGCTGATAATTGTATAGTAAACCTGGGAGTGTGTACTACCAGATTGAAGGTATACATCACTGCTCTTGAGGCGTGTGACCTAATCATTGGAATGGATTGGTTAGAAGCTCATCGAGCTTTGGTAGATTGTTTCGCAAAAATGGTGCTCTGTGTAGACGACGAAGGAAGGCCAGTAGAGATCCAGGGTGTACGAAGAAAAGTGTCATTACGCTTTATCTCGACTATGAAGGTTAAGCGATGCTTGAGGTAAGGGTGTCAACTTTATGTAGTTGAAGCAGTGAATGAAAGGAAGGGACCCTCATTGGATCAGAGTACCCGGTATTGTCATAATTTAAGGATGTTTTTCCGAACGAGTTACCAGGGTTACCTCCTGAGAGGGAGGTTGATTTTACTATTGAGTTAAAACCTAGTGCAGAACCAATTTCCAAAACTCCATATCAGATGACAGCGCCAGAACTTTGTGAATTGCAAATGCAGTTGAAAGAGTTACAAGACTTAGGGCTAATAAGGCCTAGTGTCTCACCTTGGGGTGCACCAGTAATTTTTGTAAAGAAGAAGGATGGATCCTTACGACTGTGTATAGACTACAGGGACTTGAATTGTGCTACAGTGAAAAATAGGTACCCGATGCCACGAATAGATGACCTCTTTGATCAGATGAAAGGAGCAGTGGTATTCTCAAAGATTGATTTGCGATCAGGGTATCATCAGTTAAGGATTAAGGAAGGCGACATCCCAAAAACAACCTTTCGAACTCAGTTTGGAAATTACGAGTTTGTCATAGTACCTTTTGGATTGACCAATGCACCAGCTGTATTCATGAGCCTCATGAATGGCGTATTTCAGAAGTACTTAGACCATTTTGTACAAGTCTTTCTAGATGACATCCTCATCTATTCCAAGAACGAAAGAGAACACGAGGAACACTTGCGAGTGGTGTTGTCCTACCTTAGGGATAACAAATTGCATGGGAAGTTGTCAAAGTGTTCCTTCTTCCAGAAAGAGATTCATTATTTAGGACATATCATTTCTGGCGAAGGAATCTCTATGGACCCAGAAAAGGTAAAGGCCATTATGGAGTGACCAGTGCCGAAAAATGCCATGAGGTGAGAAGCTTCATGGGGCTAGCAGGTTATTATCGGAGATTTGTGGAAGGATTCTCCAAAATAGTGAAACCCATCACCACTTTGCAATGCAAGGGGGTCAGGTTTGAATGGACAAAAGAATGTGATAGTGCATTCATGGAGCTTAAGAGGTTACTAACTAGTGCTCCTATTCTACGAGTGTCGGATATGGAAAAGTAATTCACAGTCTGCACGGATGCCTCGAAGCAAGGGTTGGGGGCCGTGCTAATGTAGGATGGAGGAGTGATAGCTTATGCATCAAGGAAGTTGAAGAAACACAAAGAGTTATACATGATTCATGATTTAGAGTGGGTAGCTGTAATACTAGCTCTAAAACTTTGGAGGTACTATCTTGTGGGGCGAAAATTTGAGCTTAAAACGGACCATCAAAGTTTAAAACATCTCTTCACTCAAAGAGATCTGAATTCTAGGAAAAGGCGATGGAGTGAGTTTATGAGTGAGTATGATTTTGGTATTTCGTACATCAGGGGAAAGGAAAATGTGGTCGCACATGCCTTGAGTAGGAGACCACGTATCTTCTCCTTGGTACCCTTAAAGTTCAATCTGAGGTAACATGTGTTGACACAACTCCAAGGAGACAGCTGGTATTTAAAGGTTACTTCAAACCTCCAAAGCGGGAGACAGTTAGATCCAAAGTATGAAGGATATAGTTTGGAAGCAGACGGACTATTAAGATATTGGGGAAGGATGTACATTCCTGAAAGTGGGGATATTCAAAGCATCATATTGAATGAATCCCATAGAGCACTTTATTGTGCGCATCCGAGTGTGAAGAAGATGTACGCAGACATGAGGAAGCTATTCTTCTGGGTAGGTATGAAGCGCGATATAGTCCATTTTTTCGCCAAGTGCCTAGAGTGTCAACAAGTGAAAGCCGACCATCATCACCCGATAGGCCTCCTACAACCACATGATGTTCCTATGTCCAAATGGGAAGTCATTTCTATGGATTTTATTGTGGGGTTGCCTCTCACATCTCATAGACACAATGTCATTCTTGTGATAGTGGATAAGTTAACCAAGAGTGCTCATTTTATTCCGATTAGAGACACTCACGATGTCACCGATGTGGCACGTGTGTTTGTAAGCGAGGTTATCCGTTTGCACGGGATACCTAAGAAGATCATTTCAGATAGGGACTCCTGATTCACTTCTAGATTTTGGACAAGTTTGCAGTCAGCGTTGGGGATTCAGTTGAACTTAAGCACAACTTATCATCCTGAAACAGATGGGAAAACCGAGAGAGTAAATCAAGTCATCAAAGACATGCTTAGGATGTATGTCATGGATAATCAAACCCAGTGGGAGAAGTACCTACCTTTGGTAGAGTTTTCCTACAATAACAGTTTTCATAGCTCCATCGGAATGCCACCCTATGAAGCTCTGTATGGAAGGCCATGCAGAACACCATTGAGTTGGGATAGACTAGAAGACCGATTAACAGTTGGGCCAGAATTGATTCAAGAGATGGAGGAACAAGTGATTCATGTTAGGCAGAGACTAAAGCAAGTACAGGATAGGCAGATAAGCTATGTGGATGCACACAAGACCGACCGAAGTTATGAAGTGGGAGACCAGGTTTTCATTCATATCAGGCCTAATAAGAGTACCATACGGTTCGGGAAGGCAACAAAGTTGTCACCTCAATTTTTAGGACCATTCAGAATCCAAGAGAAAATTGGACCCGTTGCCTATCGTCTCGTACTGCCACCCCACTTGCATAAAACTCATAATGTATTTCATGTATCTGTTTTACGTCATTATGCTGCTAATGAATCACATAAACTAATTTGGAAGGAATTGCAGGTATTGAACGTGGAAACCCTCATGGTAGAACCGTTACGCATATTGGACCGTAGAGTTCGACAGCTCAGGAACCATCTGGTAGACCAAGTTAAGGTCCAGTGGGACAAATATAGTCCAGGATCTGCTACTTGGGAAGACGCCGAGACACTACGGCGAGACTATCCCTCAATTTTTTTTACCACCTCGAGAATATGTTTCTCGAAGGTTGGGTGTATGTAACACCACCTTTTGACTTAGACAGACAGGATTACCTGAGGCCTATATACTTTATTTTCTATTCATAGTGAAATTTTAAGATGTATGAACATTTATGAATGTTTAAATGTTATAGATGATGATGTATGTAATGCGATCTGCTTTGTGAATGTAAATTTTACGAATGTTTAAATGTTATTGATGATGATGTATATGATGCGACATATTTTGAGAATATGAATTTAATGAATGTTTAAATGCTATTAGAATGATGTTGGATATGATGCAATCTATTTTGGTAAATGATAATCTTATGAATGGGTGTCGAAATTGAATTATGGGATATTATGAGATATATTTCTAACTTGAAAACTTTGATGTTAAGTTGTCAGTACCAGGATACCAAATTGAAATGATGATAGTATGCAATTACATGATGATAATGCATAGAAATGTATGATTTTGTGTTACAGACTGATCTACAGGTTATGGGCTATGAAATAGCCAAGGGATAAGGATGAAGAAAGTGGATATCATGACCACTAGCTGAGAAACATTATGGTACGAATATTTGTATGTGAAATTATATTGGTTTGGATGCACTACTATGATATGTGGACCAGTGCAGTATTTTAGGTGATGAGACTGCCCAAAACCGAATAAACGATGACAAAACCCCCAGCAACATGGTGCCACTGTATATTTCATTGTAGGGTGTGGACCCTAGTTATGATTAGGAGGGGTGGAGGCATTTCCCACCGTGTATCCTCCGAAACCTGAAGTCATGGGAGGACGGTGTTAGTTCACACTCCCCAAGACGTGTGATGATGACTGCCAGTTTCTTGCTAGGGAAGCTTGGTCGAGATAGTGACACTTCCGCTTACGGGTTCTATTTGGAGTTAGGTCAATATAGTTGACGCTCCAAGATAGTCTAGCAGAGGAAGGATAGGAATGGAGATGGAAGTAAGTTAGGGAGGAAGGATGAGTAGAAATAGTTGAGAAAGTATGGAGATTTGCCTTGTGGTGGAATTTAATGTTTTCCCTTCTAAAAAGAAAATGTGTATATATGAATATTCATAATTTCCTAACTAAACCACAGTTGTCTAAATAAAATTGTTGAAACAGATAATTGTAATTAAAGGATTTCTCAAACAATTGATTGGTTGTTGTCTTTTATAAAAGACTAGTCTTGTTGATTGGATTGGATGCATACATAAATTACTAAAGGGTGATAGTTATTGATTATTAGTACATGCATGAGACTTGTATGTCCTAGCTACACATGCATTTCTTGTACATGCACACTAGTATGTATGATTTTTCTTGACTTACTAATAATGTCGGTTAATTGTTATGAATGTGTGAACCATGCTTCTTTTACTTTGTACCATGAGATACCTTAACTTCAGGATGAAGTTTCCTGAAGGGTGGGTGTATGTAACAACCCTTATTAAATAGATGTATAAGGATTATTAATTATAATTAATTGTCCTAATATGGTTTTAATTAAATATTGATTATCATTAATAATGTTAATTAAATATTTATCTATTAATTAATTGTTTATAGCTTTTGATTAATTAATTAATTGATTACATATCACATTGAATGACATGGGTAATAAGTTGAAGGAGTTAATAATTTAATTTATTAAAGAATTACGTATACGGAGGGGATAAGAAACATTAAATGAAAGGATAAGAAACATTAAATAAAAGGACAAGACATTAAATAAGAGGATAAGATAATGAATAAAGGGATAAGGAAATTAATGAGGGGGAAAGAGTCGGTAAAGGAGGGATATGACGAGAGGAGTCTTGGGGGAAGAGGATCATTTTTTTTTTTGGGGGGGGGAGGAAGAATTTTGGAGGGGGACGAGAGTTCTGGTTTCTTTGCTTGGATTTTCTGGTTCTGTGGTGGAGTTCTGCAGTCTTAGAGTATCATTGAAGGGGGCACCGGGTTGCTAGGGGTTTTGGGCATGGGGGCCAGGATTCCTTTCGGTTTCTTGGAGCTAGGGAGCCAGATAGGCTGCTCCTAGCTAGTTGGGAGGTTAGTCGGTTTGGACAGAGTTGGTCAGTGCATTAGGCAGTAGCAAAGCAACAGGCTGGACAATCAGGTCAACGGAGAAATTAGCATCAGGAAGAGGTAAATTTATATTATTCTGTTAAGTAATTCTTATTCTGTTATGAAATTGTTGTTCATTAATTAATTTAACATGCTTATATGTTGAATTAAAGAAATTACTGAGTTTTATGCATAGAAGTAGAAGTTTATTGTTTCAATTTATGGATTTAATAGACTTAAATTAATTTGGTTCTTACAAAATGGCATATTAATTGTGGGGCTGGTACAAATACAAAGGCAGAACTCAAGGGAGCTTGGGATACTCTTACTGTGGCTTCCTTGTAGTCATATACTTAGGCGACTCACAGGTATTATTGATTGGATAAATCATAAAGGAAATCTTCAGGTGGTAGACCTTGATGGCAGGAAGAAAAAAACTAGAGAACTTGCAAATACTTTCCAGGATATCAGCTTCCATCATATTTACAGGACTTTCAACAAAGAGGCCAACATTTTATCCAAACGGGCGCTACGGGAACTGAAAGGCAGATTATCATTTTATCCATGGAGTAATGGGGTTGATGGCCCTCACACCCATCTTGACATCTTCGAAGTATCTTAAAGGGTGATGGGCCTTTATTTTGGTTCTGTATTGTAGTGGAATTACTCTTTTTTCCTGAGTTATCACTCATGGTATTTTGTGTTTTATCTTCGTGAGGCATCATAGAGCCTTCATAGTACTTGGTTTTACTATTTTGGAACTTGTTGATCCGATTGGTCTATTACAAAGGACTGACTTTGATAATGTAAATGAAATTATACTTTAATATAATTTTCGAGAGAACTTTCTATTAAAAAAAGGTGAAAAAAAAAGTTACATAATAGACAGTTTTTGTGGTTCCTCGAGATGTAAAAGTTATATATCTAATATAAATTAGAATTTTTATTTTTGGAAAAAGTGAAAAAAAAGAGTTAGAAATTCAAAAACAATATTTCCTTTACATATCAAAATTTAACAATTAATATTAAAGATAAATTTAGTAAAAACAACATCAAAATATAATTTTAAAAAATATAACAATTTATAAACTTTGTTATCCCATATAACTATTCAATTTTGTTATCCCATATGCATGTGTTTTTGAAACATATGCATAATTGTGCGCTGAGCCATTCAGACAAAGACCATAAGAAAAATCTCTTCGCTGAAATAACTTCTGAAAGATTGTACGAACATCAGTGATATATTTCTAAAAATGATATTTATGTTGGAAAATTTTGTTGTTCGAAAGAAGTTTACTAATTTCAATCTCTGAGTGAAGTTTGTCATGATTATCTTTATCTTTTTACGCTGTCCCTTTTCCATAAAGGAATGACTAAAAAGGATGTCTCCATATCATAGCAAGTTGTTTTAGAAATAAAACATTTCTGGTGCTGGATAAAGGACAGTGTCAAAAAATTCTGATGAGGTCTAAAAAATATGATAAAATACCAATATTTTTCAGCGTCACCCCGCTCAGCTATATATAAAGAAAAACAAAAAAACAAAAAAAGTTAATAAGAGATATGGGAAGTGTTTGTAAACCTGCCGGGATACTGAACAGGTCTGCTGGTAGCGGGTAAATGCAAGCATGGCGCCAAGACAACTTCGTCGGGGTACTGAACAGGCCCGCTGGCAACGAAGCAATGTCGGGTACACAAAAATCTATGAAAAAAGATAAGAAACCTCTTTTAAAGTCCTTTATTCTGATCTAGAACTTCTTGATAGGATACAGACGTCCGAGTGGGTTAAATGGCAACCCTTTCGAGGCTATGGACGCCTGCTGGCAGCAGTGGCCATGCCAACAGTATTGAAGATTTTATCATTAAAATCGTGACTTACTGATCTTAAGACTGATATTAGTTTGCATCTTTTAAAACATCACTGGAAAAGATAGTAATGATGATGTTTGTACGATTTTCTGGTTGTTGTTTTTAAGTTGAAATTTTCTTTATTATCCTAATCTGAATTTATTTCTTTCGACAGAGATAACTGCTTCTCCCAGTGTGTCGCCATTGTTGGCAGCCAATTCAATTTTTTCCATTTCCTTATAAGCTGCCTACACCTATTGTCTCATGAATGTCAAGTTATCGTTGCATTTTGCAAAGAGACGATGTTTTCATTTCAAGCGACATTTGCAAATTGGTTTTCAATTCAGTTTTCACGAATGAAAGCGTGAAAACTCCTCCATTGTTATTTGGACTGTCACGATCTGCTCATTGATATTTTGATCGGTACTTACCTTTGGTTTATTTTTTTCGAACTATGTCCATTTGCCTATTCTTACTTTGATCGCGCAACTGGATTTTTATTTTTTGATAAGGCATTGAGCATGTTAAGTTATGGGTTATATTTGATTTCATAAGGGTCATGATTGATCTTGTTTTATATAATGTGATCCTCACTATTATAAGCTTTTGACTTATCGATTTTATGAAATCTCTTGTTGCAATGTTTTATAAACTTTGATTATGTAAAAATCGCATGGGTAACATATGAGTCTGAGTTCATATTTGAGTGGCAATAGTCTAAAGTTATACATGGCGCGTTGATGAAACATTTGGATTTTTGATTTAATGGTTTGAATTATTACAATGGCGCATATTTACTTTGGGTTTGATTCTATATTGAATGTTCATGGTTTCAAACGATACAATGGTGCCTTGGTATCACTATCCACCGTTTAAATCCTTGTGTTAACCGATTAATGTGGTTTGAGTGATGTCATAATTGATTAAATAGTGTTGTACTATGCCATTAATGTTGTGCATGGCGGTGAACTAACCCACCACCTTCGCACGCGCATATTGATTTGCCTCCCCTTTGAACGCTTTCAGTTGTTAGCCCTATTGATTTTTACTCCTGTGTATTGTTGTGTCTGATCCAAACCCTACCATGCACCCACACCATGGCCCCGGTCGTAAGGGATGAACCCAATGGCAGCCAGGCATTGTTGATGTTCGATGGCGCTTACAGCGACCTTGAGGAATTCGGATGGCTCTCGTTCATACAAAAGTTTGATGGCTTTAACCCTGGTGTGGCTCGGCAATTCGCGTTAACCTTTGATGGCTACCGAGCCAAGGTTGGGGATGTGCAATTGGAAATTGATGAGCAATTTCTCAGTTTGGCTACCAGTCTGCCTGCTGTCGGACAGAAATGGTCAAAAAATTGCAAAGTGGAAGATGTATCGTGGACATTACTCTTCCAGTTGCAAAGGGTGAGTTCCTGTGATAAGGGTTTGCCCGCAAATATGCTCAAGCAACGCTGGCATGACTTGTTGATGGTAACCGAGTAGTTCATTACCTGCGAAGGCTGGTATGGTTTCGTTTTCTTGTACCACCTTCGGCTACTTATGGTTTTCATGGGCTATGAGCTTAATATGCCTTACTACTTGCATAGGAGTTTGTTTAAAATGTCTAAAAGGTACAAACAAAACCAGTCTGATACCAGTCTTTTTCATTTTGGGTTAATTAAAATGCTTATAGTTTGTAAGTTGGGGTTACACCATGACTGTTGGGATGATTTTCTTAAACGCAATAATTTTGATGGCTCAAACCCACCACAAGTTGACAAACCTTTGGTGAGCGAGAGCAAGTCAGTACCCCCTGTGCCTTACAGTGCTCTCTTACCTAAACTCCTACCCGATTCTCCTATTGACCTACCCGGTTCTGTGACCAAACGTGTTGAAGCTGCTAAACCCGTGGCTAAAAGGCCTAAAGCCAAACCCACTGTCAATTCTAAAGGCAAGAAGAACACTCGGTTAATCTCTCGCATGGCAAGAAAAAAACCAAAAGCACCTGTCAACCTCGACCCTATTATGGTAAGAGAAGATTCTGACTCAGAGGTTGAACGTTACCTGGCAAGTGAGTATCCCTATTCTGAAGGACTGTGTGATAAACCCACATACGACTTTGTGAAGAACCTACCGCCTTGCTTGAAAAATGATCCTAATTATCCAGGCATCAAAATGCCTTGTGAAACCCCAGGTGACTCGTCGAAACCCCCTCCTGCTCTAGCCGAACCAGCTGCCCCACCATGTGATCAGTGTGGCTCATGGCTGGAAAGGTATTACCTCGATGTGCAAATGTTGCAGTCCAGATTTCATGCTCTGGAGGATCAAGTCGCAAGGCTCACCAATCAGAAGGCTAAAATGCAATCCACTGACAAGAAACAGCGAACAACAGGTTCGATTTTATTTAAGAATGTGGAGTCGGCTACAGCAATCGTCAATTCAAAATTGGCGTAGCTCGAACAACCACACTAGTATGACTTTCGCCTATTTACATGACATACTCATAAACTCTGTTTATATCGTGGATCTGCTCTGTCGCACAAGCATGCACTATTGTATATAATTTCGTTTTGATAAATCAATTTTTATTATCGTTTAAGTTTTGATTGGATTTGGTTTTGATTCGAGTGATCGCGAGATAGATTTGATTTGTTTTAATATAGATTCAATCGAATACTCTGTTGATCATTGAAGTTGTCAATATTTTCTAAACATAGGTTGTTTCTGGAATTCCAATTTTGAACGCAATCAATGGTTCGATTTGAATTGGTTATATTCTATACGATATGGTTGGCATAACTGTTATAATGATATAATCCATGTCTGATTCGACCAATTCGAATATCATTCTGTTAATACATAACCAAAGTGCAAAATGTTCGATTCACATCGTTTGACTGCGTTATCAGCTCGTTTCATATTGCAATAAATGTATTGTTTAAATTTGATTTGTTGAAACGGAAATGATTATGCCCAGCATGGCGATTTGTCTCTATAATTAAACTCAGCCACATACGTTTTGATTATTTACCCAGTTTATATTATGAATTCTGTTGATTTTTTCACGCTCCTGTCTGTTGACTGTGTGGTGATCAATAACGAAATTCATTGGGTCGATACTCATTGAGTATGATTTCGTTTGAATACAATCGAAACAGTTTACCTATCTTTGCACTTAATTGAATGATATCAATTTAATGTTATGACTATAACGAGTCAATGATGGTTACAACCATTATTTCGGTCATATTTGTTAACTATTTGACACTCAGCGAATGAAGTCTATGGCAAGGTTTTGTGGATATTGTTATGCATGTTTCATTTTGATAATAATCGTAACATCCTTTCTATATTGGCATTTGATTAAAATGATATGAATCCTATGCAAATCGACTATGATTGCATCGTATCTTATACGATTTGGTTCACCATTGTTTTCATTTGTTATGAAACAGTCCTGTTATGATTTGACCTGATTTTATGGCAACTGAAAAACAGAGCATTCTTACCCTGTCCCGATTACATTCTTTTTCAATTTGAATGATTAATTGTGTTTGAACTATTAGTGATTCGTTTTGGGTATTTGTTAAAAGAAAATTAAATTGGATTGTTTTAAAAAGATTTCATTTGATTGTTATCTAATCCTGTTTGCTATTTTAGTCTAGATACAGAATCAGATGATTCTGTAGCTAAGTCTGTAGGATCAATTTTTTTAGTGTTTTGTTGTTGAAATATTTTTCTAATTTGATATGTGTGTTCTATTGCAGGTAAAATCGAATTTGCAATTGAGTTGTTGAGCAGTTAGGGAATGTTTCAAAGATTTTACTTGCATTTTATTTTCTTAGTTTAGGTGATTTTGGGATATTTCCCAGATTATGTAAAACTGTTTGATATTATCCACAAGGAAGTTTTACCTTGTGAAGAGACCTATATATACTTATGATTTTTGTAATAATGATCATCCTCATTCGTGGGAGAACAAGGATATGGAGTTATAATACAGACTGAAGCAGAATTTGATGTTTTGTCATAGCCTTAGCTTCTCAATATATCACTATTTTGTTTTATGTTGTGTATATCAAATTTGTTTATGGTTTATGACTACTTTAGATATCTAAATCATGAGCAAATGATATAATTTTAATCATTGTCATCCATATCTGGTCTCTTCCAAATAGATAAAAGACATAACAATTGTTAATTCAGTTTGTGAATGACAGGATTATCTTCTTCATGAATTGAATTGTTAAATATAATTCTTTGCATAACATGTTTCCCTTATTGCAGAGCTTTATAATCATAAGATTGTTATGATTTTTTATGTCTTGTTTGTCCTGTAAACACTTCAAGGAGCAGCATAGCCTATCGTTTACGAGAATCTTACGGACTAACCAGTGTGAGTTTCCCTCCTCTAACCAGCTTAGAATACATCATACACAGGGCAGACTTGGAGCATTTCCAGGTCAATTAGTCTTTTGTTTATTGTTTTCATTAAGTAGTTTAGTTCAGATATAAGCTTAATTAGATTTATATTAGATTGTTTAATTTCAGTAATTATATTAGATCGTTTAATTTCAGTTATGTTTATTTCTTTTTCATAAAATATAAAAATCAAAAACATATCCTGACTGTCTTAGGGCAGAAAACACATGAGTTTTGCAGGTTTTAATTAAATCTGTAGGTTGTTTATAGTGTATATTTGTGAATAAGTAATATTTCAGCTAGTAATTAGATAGTTGATTTGAGTTATTATAATAGTAATTGGTAGATTGTATATAATAGTTAGAATAGTTATATTTAGTTTTAGTTTAATTTAGTAGTTTGTTTTAATTAGATTAGTGTATTAGTTAGTTTTAGTTAGTTTAGTTTCTTTTATTTAGTTTTAGTTAGTTTTTGTTAGTTTGTTTATTTTAGTTAGATTACTTAGCTCAGATCAATTCTCTCTTTGGTTTTCTTAAAAGACCTTAGAGCGGCCAACGGAGCCATTAAAATCATCAGGGTGGTTCATTCCAAACAGCTTGGGTTATTTAGACAACCCCGGACCGGTTCCACTCTCTCAGTTGACGGACGAAAAATTTCTCCCGCCAACAGATTTCTCGCCTCGAAAACCCAAAATGGCATGCCACCTGTCCACCTCTCGGATCCTGTGGCCCCCACACGGTTCTTTTGCCCATCGGGATATCGCGTTTCTCTATTTTGCGACTCCTATTGTAATGATGTCGGGATTTCCAACACCAAAACCCCGATATAAAATTCCATGCATAAATCCAACGGCCCTTGCGGCTTGGATCCACGGTCCTGCCCCTCTTGAGCTTCGAAACTCGTCAAGTAACTCCTTGACACTTCGGAGCTAACCAGGGTCCGAAATTGGTTCTCCAGACCCAATTTCCTTTCGCATTCTCGGTCCAAAGACCGCTCCACTGGCCCATCTAGGCTCAAAGTTGAAACCTTGGCTCTGATACCAAACTGTAGCACACCTTTTTCGCTACCGAGGCTTATAATCGTTCTTAAAGGAAAACTATAACACCCCTTTTTGCAAAGCTCATACAGGCATTATATAATCCACATGCATTTAAACAATTAAACACAATTAAGCTCAGAGTAAAACATGTTATTTACTGCTAAATTAGCAAGCAATTAGCGTTTCATAATAATTCATATACACAGCGGAAAATCATGATAACAAACAGCACAGTCATGCAAAACATGATTAAGGCATAATCAGATACTTATCTTTTAGTAGTGGTAGATTCCACCAACCAAGTGAAGGCCTTCCACGAACCTCCCAGCCTTAGACCGCACTGCTCATCAGCTCAGCAGTGGGTCACCCCCGAGCTGGGACTAAGCTCCACCCCAAGGCAAGGAATCCTATGTTAAGCTGAGGTTACAGGGAAATCAACAAAGAAAAATCTGGAAGGATTCTTCCCAAGATACCATCTTACGCCCACTACTACCAGACTCTCATTCCACACATGCCTGTTCCGCCCGGGAGTATACACCTTCACAAGCACAGTCCATCGATGTTAACCTCCCTCTCTGGGTCTTGGCAACAGGCCGGATCAGGAAGTCTCAGAGCCCGAAGCTGGTGCTGGACACTCTCTGGAAGAAACCACTTCCCAACAAACTCTCTCACCTGGAAAGGGTTGCTCACAGGTTTGGCACAGACTTGCACTGGCCAGTAAGCCATGCGCAGTCCAGTACTGCGTGGCCACAACGGACAATTGGGAAAATAGACACGCGCTTCCCAAACTGGTTCAGCAATCACGAGATAGTCTCATGGTTTTGGTTTCGGGATTGCACGAGTTGTGCATAGATCCCACGCACAAGCTCCAATAGTTCAGACAGAGGATGTACCGGATATCTCAGAAATAAGCCCAGGCTTTTCGACTTTCAGGGTTGCACCAGGGTATTCTTGCAGAGGTCAGACCGTTCCCCCCTCAGGACCGTCGGGTCAAATGGATGATAGAGCCCCCCCTTCACGGCTTACATCGTCTGTTTTATTTGCATGCATCAGGGTGAACACTTGTCACCCTTGGAACTGCATGCGTTCCATCAGCATGCACTCCCTTTGCATGCTTTCTCCTTGCCAGGACTTAGGATAAAAACATAAAATGCACATGTTCTTTTGGGATAATATTAAAATATTATTCCCAGGCTTAAGCCCCCTAGGATTATCCCCTAGGCTCAGCACTTAGCCCCTTTCCCACCTTCCAGCCCCTAATTCCTTGCCCATTTTGTGGATGCTCAGTCCCCCTTCACTCACTCATCGTGGTCGTTCTGCACCTGGCGGTGTTTTCAATTTTATTAAATGTTCTGCATACATACAAGTACAAAATCAGTCCCTTGGCCTCCAACCCTTAGGCTCTCTAGCCTAACAATCACATAAGCCACCAACTTATAAAAGCTTGGCTCACTAGCCTATAAAACATAATTACAATTTCTTTCAGAACATGGTTTACTATGGGGCTCTTCCTTGGGGACACTACACAATGTTTGATGTTGTCATGTATGGAGGGCCTGTATTTTACTTCCACATCATACCTGAATTTGGGTGGCAAGGGCACTTTGAAATTGCTTGCTGATGTAGCCAAGGAATCTTCCACTGTGTTCTTCTCTCTTGGGACAAAAGAAATGTTGAATGCTAAGAAGAAACTGTCAATTAGGTCCCATACCTCATTTCTGTAGCTCCTGAGTCGAGGATGCTTAGCCTGATAAGCATTTCTGATCTGCTGGACCACCAAATCTGCATCTCCGAACACTGCTACTTCCTGAATTCCCATTTCCCTTGCGGCTCTCAATCCTAGGATAAGAGCTTCATACTCTGCCACATTGTTGGTAGCTTCAAATTCTAGTTTGTATGACAGAGATATGGTTTCCTGATCAGGTGAAACAAAAAACACCCCAGCTCCAGCGCCTTCCCTAGAAAAGGCTGCATCAAAGAACATTTTCCAGACGGGGTTGATGGAGGGAGGAAAATTATGAGAAGTGGTGGGCGATTTTCTGAGCTTTAGAGGAGGCTCGAGAGCATTAGTGAGTTGTAGTACACTAGAACCTAAATCAGTGTCCAAGGCAAAAATGGGATGGTTGGTAGGGTTGGCTTCATCACTGATTATATAGGCCAGTTGGGCTTCCCTATATAGCCTCCTATGTTCTCCTCCGAACACTGGGATAGTAGCATATGTGAGGTCCATATGCAAAGTTCCCCCAAGTCTTTTTATCCAAGATCTTGATAATAACATACCGAACTTGGGGGGGACATCAGCCACTACAATATCCATGACCACACTTTTCATGGGCAACTGAAACAAGGTCACGACCAGGTCTTTGATAACTCCTAGACATTGAACTTTTCTGGAGTCAAAGGAATAGAGGTCATGATAGGCTCGGGTGACTTCTAACCCCAACTCTTCCATGATATTTTTGGGCATGAGGTTGTGAGAAGCCCCCAAATCCATCAAGCAGTTGTGCAGTACCTTGTCATGTATGTTCAAGGAAGTGTAAAAGGGAGGGGATGATTCATTCCTATCTTCTACCATAGGACCTAGAATAACTGCAAGCTTTTCATCTTGCAAATTGATGGAGTCTGTGGGAAGGCATGAGACCTCAGAGTGTAAAAGCTCAGAGAAGCGTTTCTTGAACCCTTCATGTTTAATTAATTCGGTTAGGGGCACAGGGATCCTAATCTTTTTAATTTCATGCTCGAAATTAAAAGGAGATGTAAGCTTCGGAAATTCTCTTATTTCGGGAACATGACTCTGGACTATGGGAGAGAGGGGTTGGAGCTTCTTACCTCTATGACTGTCCACTACTTCATTAGCAGGTTTCTCTATTCTAGTGGACTGCTTAGGAACATCAGGTGCTACTGTCTTTTTCTTAGACCTCAGATCATACCTGCCTTGGTTGCCACTAGTCTTGTCTCCCTTGCTTAGTTCATTTAGTTGACTGTCCATGAGAGACTCCTCGTATGATGATTGAGTGAGATGAGGAAAAGGAGGAGAGTCCCCAAAGCAATTGATTTCAGGATCAAGCTCATATGTTTCCCCTTCTCCCCCCTCGACCACAAAATTGTTTTGGAAAGGGGCCTGAATTTTCTGGTCTTCTCTGTCTCTTCCCCTCTCTCTTTGCACATTCGGGGAAGTAATATTGTTTGGCCTCCTAAAACCTCCTTTGTTTTTGGCGTTTTGAGGGCCCTTCTATGCTTGCCTCCCCTACACATTCATTTTCTCCATCTCTGCAAACAGAGACTTCACCATCCTGGTCAGTTCATCCACTTGGGGGTGGGGCACCGATGAGCCAAAAGTTGAGATTTTTGATCTTCCCTTTCTCCTATTTGCGTCGGCCTTGTTCCTCAGTCTATCGACTGCTAATACGTTAGATTCCACCTCTATGGCTGCATCTTGCATTCGAGCTAAGGAGGTGGCTCTTATTTCTCTCAATAAAAGACAGAAATCGGGGCCAAACGCGCTAGCATAAGAAATCTTGGCCGAGGCTTCTGAGGGTTTTATTTCAGCAAGAATTTTGTTATACATCTTATTGAATCTTTTGGAGAAGTCAGAGACAGACTCTCCTTTCGTCTTCTTCAAAGACCCAAACTCTATCATGTAATACATGAAATTCTTCCTATCTCCCCACTACCTCAAGAAAGCACTATCCAGAGATTCAATCCCAGCAATAGATCTGGGGGCCAATCCTCTAAACCACTTCCTCACCTCACAATCCAGGCTCTGGACGAAAAATCTCATCCAAACATCTTCATTTTCAATGTTCAAGTTGTCTGCATAACTGTAGAAAGCAGCCAGGTGCTCCTCCGCAGTTATGTCCCCTTCTCCAGTGAACTTGGGCATATACTTCAAGTAATCTCCAGTAGGGAGAGGATTCATAGGATGGGGTAGGATTAGGGGAGCATATCTGACAGTGACTATGGCATCCATTCTATTTAGAGGGGGATTAGCACCAGCCATAGGAATATTAGGTGGAGGAGAACTTGGAGGAGATGGAGTTCGCGAAGGGGCTACTGGGAATGAATCTCGAAGTGGGATGGGAAACAAAAGGGGATTTAAGGAGAAGGCTAATGGGCCTAAGTTAGTAGATGCTCCTCTTTGTGCAGGAGTGGTAATAGTAGTAAGAGGAGGAGCGGTAAAGATAGGGGTGGGGAAATCTCTTGTGGCCCTAGGTCTACGCCAGAGCACTGCTTCAGAAGAGAGGGGAGTGAAAAGGGTTTCTCCCTCCGATCCCAGACCAGGAGGGGAAAACTCAGCAGGAAAACTCCCAAAATTTAGGAAACGAGAAACTTCAGAAAGAGGTTTGTTAAGAAACCGAGGAGGAGATAATGGAGTTCCTACAGAAGGAGATTTCGGATTACCTGGTTCGACGGTGGAAGCTTCTTCTTCAGAGGCCTTTCCCTTTCTGAGAACCACCTCTGGATCAATTTCAGGTGTAGCTAGAGGCATCTATGGATGAGACTGCGTGTGTCTGCCTCTGAAAGCCACAATTAATACAGTAGGTTCGCCACAGTGGAGTCGTCACAATGGAGTCGCCATGTGCACAATAGCAATCTTAAAAGGCTCTGATACCTGATGCACCTTCAGAATCAGAGGCTCAATGTCGTTCAATCCCGGGAAAAATTCTCAACTTTGTCCCCGACAACGGTGCCAGAAATGTTAGCATCATAAGTCACTCCTGGATTGCTTGCAGGAGCAGAGCCCAACGCCCATCAGTTTTATGTCACGATAATTTTTAATGGGTGATCAAATGGATAGAGACTCTGGGAGATATCACTCCAACTCATGGACTAGGTCTAGTATGCAAGGAACAAAGGAGGTCTTGATCTAACTTCAGTCAGTGAGTTGATTTAAAGATGGGCAGGTGGAGGAATTGGTGAGAGGGGTGGACAAACTACCTCAGGCAACAGACCTTTTAGTAGTTTGTAGAAGAAAAACTCTGAGTGCAAGAACCTCTTGGTTCAGGGCTTCAAGAAGATGAAAGGGGGACTTGACTGGATCCTCCAATTCGAAGTCGTTCAGCGCTAAGAAATCACAGAGACCGATTAGAAACAATGCAACTGTTACATTGATCCAACCTACATCATCCTATAACAGTCGCAACTCGACTGGATCTTCCAATTCCGAGTTTCTCTAATACAGTGTAACAAAGACATGAAAGAAACTGACATCCATAAGGCAAGAAGTCTCAAGAGTCCATGCATAACCAGAATAACAGTGCTTCATTAAAGTTTTACAACTGGGAGCCTTGCTCAACCATCGATCCTGTACAAAATACAAAGACTGAGTCTATATACTCAGAAAAATTCACCTACAGAGGTGTGCTCAATCATCCAAGGCTTGGTGTCCCTTCAGCCAAATTCGGATGGATATTCTTCATCAGATGCCATCTTAACTGCGCATGGCTCCTGTAAGGGGAGTAGCTGAGCCATCAAGAGCTGAGTTAGCATGTGTAGACCTCCTCTAGCTAGTCAAGGAATCGACATGTCTTCTTTGGAAAAATTGGTACACAGGACCTTCTCGAGCAGACCGCTTGCCAGACTCCCCATACCTTATACTTAATGAATGAGGAGAGGTTTCAACCACCCCCTCTCACCTTCATTTACTTCGAGCAAGAAACGGGATTGAGATCGGATCCGATGGCACCTAGAGTTCGTGATGGGCCTCTCTGTGACTGCAACCCGACGCCTTTGGCCCCTCTTACACAACTCTTTTATTTTCCGGTGATCATGGGTTGTGACCCTATGTTTACTCTCAAAGGCGCTTTCGACATTCGTGAATAGGAAGGAGTTAATCCTCACTTATCACAATCGCGATGAGCGAAACGCCGAGATGGGTTAATTGCGCGCCATGCGTCCTCTTAGATCTGACAGTCCTGAACTCACTTGGTGATGATGTGGGTTCGGGTCCTGGACACTCCCGGCACCTCGCACGTCGGGAATATGACGGAGCTGCTCTTTGCGCCTCGAAATTGCGATGGGCGAAATGGAAAGGAACCTAATTGCGCGCCAGGTGTCTCCTGTGGATGGACGGCTGAGATTGCTCCATAACACTGCGGGCCCAACTTTGGGCATTTTCGGAGCTTCGGGGTTCGGGGTTTCGAGATGCAGAATGACATGGAACTCTCACTCTTCGAACTCCCGAATGCCGAAATGCCGATGTGACTAGATCTCGTGCCACGCATCCTTTAGATGGACGGCTGCTATCCTTTCCTGCATGCAATATGGGCACTATCCATCGTGCTAATCTCAGCGCAGCTCCGCTAACCGCGATTTCCCACCAACCGTTGATCTACTCTTATGGATGAATCTGGACAGTCGACAATATAATTTCGCCCGCTTACTCACTTGGAAGCTTGAAACGAGATTTTTCCATGCTACACTCGGGCGCTTCTCCTGCAACTTGCATACTTGAATACTCTTGTGCCTAGGACAAGAAATGTTACTAACAAACCTGACAATTGAGCACTTCAAACTCCATCATCTGTGGGTTCTTCTTCCAGGCCTTCCTTTATATCTATGGAATGAAGGCGCCCTGTGGGACATTGGAGATAATCTCGGTAAATTCATTTCTTTGAAGTCTAAGCACTTTTCCGATCCTGAGCAAGAATTGGGAAGAATCCTTGTGGAGATGGATATCCATTGTGGTTTACCGGACTCCATTGATATTGAGTGGCAGGGCCACAGATTATTTCAGTCTCTTTACTATCTAGGGATACCTTTTCAGTGCAATGCTTGCAGACAAACGGGTCACCTCTCTCGTGATTGCACTAGTAAGGAAGATGAGGAAGTTTCAGAAAATATTGAACCACAAAGAGACCCTCTCGAGTATATGGATGAAGCATAGTCTTTTGGATGCGCGGATCATCATACTGGTGTCTCCACTTCACACTTGCGGGAGGATCATTCGACACTAATGAGTAAGCTACAAAGCCTTTGTCCATATTTATTTTCTTCTCTGATGCATTGGGAGAAAGAGGCCTTAAATACATCAAACTGGTTAACTTCCTCTACTTTTGCTCTTTGACCCCCCGATAAGGAGTTGACCACTTCTGAACCTTTACCACCAAGTTCCCTAAATTTATGCGGTACTGATGGTCCTTTGTTTACTCCTTTTGTAAGTTTGCCTCCTGAGGTCTTGACTTCAGGGAAATCACTATCCTCGGCCTTTTTTCAGAACACTTCTCATCCCCTCTCTCTTCCTTCAAAGAGACCTATACTGGATCCTTCACCACAAATGGACCCACAAGATTCCCTCCCCCCCCGATTGAACCGGGTTTTAGGGAGGTTGAGGATGATGACTCCACCCTCAATGTTGTTCTCGATTCCTTATATCAATGACTCTACTGATAACTTGTTGTTTCCTACTTACTTAGGAAAGACCATCCTTGATCCTCCCCGGGGAACAAGATCCTCAACTCATCCCAAGACTCTAGGTAAGGAGGGTAAGAATTATTCCTGGTCTCGATGCATTGGAGTCGAACTGTCACCCATAAAGATGAGAAGTTTACGTAAAAAGTTGGTGGGCCTCCCTAATCAACAAGTTGACTCTCTCCCTTCCTCCACGGATAGTGGGGCTCTTAGAGCAATGAAAGCCCTGGCGCGGGCTAAGTAATTTTATTTCTATCTCTGAATATTCGAGGGATTGGAGGCGCCCTCAAAATAGCCTCAGTTCATATACTCCTAGATCAGACTCATCCTGACATTGTCTTTCTACAAGATACTCTAGCTCATGAACAAAAGGCTAGATATTTGATGCATCATCTTCATCCTTCTTGGGTTTCAAGTGTTGTTAATTCTATCGGTAATTTGGGAGGTTTACTAGTGACCTGGGATCCAAATTTGTATGATCTAGTTCCCTATCTTACAATCGGAGGTATACTATTAATAGGCAGGGGTGTTAACAATCAACAAGAGATCTCTCTACTAAATGTGTATGGCCTGTGTGTATATTGGAAGCAGTTTTGGAGCTCGCTGGCCGAAAGTGGCATATTATCTATCAAAAACCTGATTATTGTTGGCGACCTGAATATCATCATCTCCTCGGATGAGAGCTGGGGTGGCTCATTCATTTATGGACTATCAGAGGATTACTATAAAAATTTATTCATGTCAAATAACTTGATCGATGTAAAGTCGATTAAAGCGGTACCAATGTGGTGAAATGGTCGCTCAGGTCATGAAGCTATAGCGAGACGTATTGACAGGTCCTTGGTATCTGAAGGTTTTTTGGAGGCTGTGGGGTTATCCCGTTCTTGGGTGGAATATCCATTCGTTTCAAATCATGCTCCCATCCTTTTATAGCTAGAAATCCCCCCTACTTATAAGGCTTACCCTTTCAAGCTAAATGCAAATTGGCTTCAGGATGATGATTATATGGCTTTGGTTCACAAAGTTTGGAAAGACCCTCATTTTCTCTCAAAAGGCGATAAACAGTGCAGATTGGTCTGGAAGTTAAAGGAACTTAAGTTACAAACAAAAATCTAGGTTAAGGAAGTTAAAGAGAGAGACAAGGCTCTCCTGGAGAAGATGGAATCTGAACTTAAAGATATTTTGGTGAATTCCTTTAGGGATTCTACAATCCCAAAAAAGGAACAAATCATTAGGGAGACTGAGATTAAAAGGAATAAAATCCTACGCGAGGAGGAGGAGTCATGGAGACTCCGTAGCAGAGCGACTTGGATCAAGTGTGGGGACAATAATACTAGTTTTTTCCATAAGTTGGCCAGCCATAATAGGAACCAGAAACATGTCTGGGAAATCTCAGATAGAAATGGTAATATAATTACTGACCATGGAGTGATAAGGGAAGAAGCGATGGACTACTTTAGACACTTTTTCAAGGCCCAGACAACCAGTAATATAAATGAACAAGTCAGGGTAGCAAGTCTCTTCCCCGGGATGGTGAGAGAGGAGGATGTGGGATCCCTCTACAACCATGTCACTTTGGAGGAATTGAAGGATGCACTTCTTCATTTCAAAAAAGAAAAGAGCCCAGGCCCAGATGGATGGACCGTAGATTTCTTTACTTTCTTTTTCGATATGGTAGGGGAAGACCTCCATGAGATGGTTGAGGACTCGAGAGTGAAAGGTAACTTAAGAGGAGGACTAAATTCTACCTTCCTGGCCCTAATTCCAAAGACAAACAAACCTATGTCCTTTGACGACTTCCGGTCGATATTACTTTGCAACAACTGTTATAAGGTGATCTCCAAAGTGATTGTTAATTGGATCAAGCCAACCCTGTCGAGATTATTATCTGTTGAACAACTGGGCTTCCTCCAGGGCAGAAGGATTCAATATGAAATTGGAACGACACATGAAAGTATACATAGTATAAACAAAAAGAAATTAAAGTCCCTGGTGATGAAAATTGACTTGAGGAAAGCCTATGTTTGCATAGACTGGGAATACTTGAGACTGGTTCTTATTACAGTGGGTTTTGGCATCCAGTTATCAAACTGGATCATGAGCTGTGTAACCACATCTACCTTCGTTGTTCTATTCAATGGAGAGGTGACGGATTTTTTCAAAAGTGGTAGGGGGCTTCATCAAGGTTGCCCGCTATCACCATTATTTTTTATCTTAGCTATGGAAGGGCTCAACCTCTTGATTAAAAATAGCATTAATGAAGGCACAATTACAGGCATTAAAGTCTCCAAATTGATCAAGGTGGTTCATCTATTATTTGTGGACGATGTCATTATTATGACAAAGTAAAATATCAATGAATGGATGGTAATATCAAATATTCTTCCTATTTTTTGTAATGCCACGGGCTTAATGATTAACAATACAAAAACTACAGTTCACTTCAGGGGATTAACAGAATCGTATTTGACTCCTCTAAAGGAGCTTCTTCCATACTCTTTTATTGATTTGACAACATGATTCAAATATCTTGGTTACTACTTAAAGACTGACCCCTCCAGGAATGGAGATTGGATATGGTTAGTGACTAAAATGGAAAGGAAGATCGGGTTCTGGTGTAATAAGTGGCTTTCATTAGGTGGTCGGTTTGTTTTGGTGAAAGCGGTGTTGGAAAGCCAGACTGTATACTGGATGTCCCTGGAGCTCATTCTGCGCTCAATTCTAAACGAAATTCGCAAGTTGATGTTTGATTTTATATGGAGTGGAAGAAAGTGTAACCACCAGCTTCATCTCTGTAGATGGGATATATTATCCAGACCGAAGAAATGTGGCGGCTGGGGCCTCAAGAATCTCTCACTTTTTTATTCGTCTTTATTGGTCAGTACTTTATGGAGAGTTCTGATGTAGGATGGTGTCTGACATAGAGTTATAATAGATAAATATCTTAAAAACTCAACTATGATCAATTGGTACAGACAGTGATCCCATAGGCACCCCGAAGCATCTAGAATCTAGAATAGCCTCACTAGTATTATTCACTTGATTTTGCACTGGCAATGTTGGCGCTCGGGATCGGGTCATGTAATCTCTTTAGGTAGGGATTGGATTATTGGTATGGGAGGCCACTCTATTCTCTCAGAGTCCTTGATTTCTCATCTTATTGTTCTTAGGAAAACAGTCCTAGCACAAATTAAAGCCCCCAACAGTGTGGACTCTACTAAAGAGACTTGGCTTAGTAATGAAGATATGGGTTTGAGTGGTAGACTTGTTTCAGAATGGGATCGATAACATAGGGTGCTTCTTGGCGCGGACATGAATCTTCGAAATTATACAGACACCATTGTGTGGACCGGGGGGGATTCATCCGGAAACCTGACTGTTAGGAATGTGTATAATCCTCTCATTTCAATTATGGACTATCTAATGGTAGGTGGATGGAAATTAAACCTGTGGAAGTGGAACATACAATTAAAAATTAAATTGTTTATATGGTTGGCTGGAAACAAAAAGGTTTTGACCTGGGACACACTTTAGAGCAAAGGATGGGAAGGTCCGGGGATATGCATCCTTTGCAAGACAGATTTAGAAGATATTGATCACTTGCTCATTCACCGTTCCTTCACAAAGGCAGTCTGGGCTAGATTGCACACTCTCCACAATATTAAAAGAATATGGAATGGCACTACAATATCTGATTGTCTGTCTATATGTTCAAAGGACAAATCTGCACCGATCAGTCTAGCGACACACACTTGTTGGCACATTTGGATCAAGAGAAATAAATCAATTTTTGAAGACAATTGAAATTTACCCTCTCATCTTGCAGTGGCTCACAGGATTATGGGGTCCTTTATTCGGTGTCCTCCCTCACTTAAATATATACCAAACAAGGTCTGCAATATTATGCTCAAAGATGGTTTTTCTATTGCATGCTTTGATGGCGCGGCTCTATTAAATGACAAGTGTTGCGGTGCTGGAGGTATCATTAGAACTCTGGATTTGAATGTTATCAAATGGCATATTAATTGTGGGGCTGGTACAAATACAAAGGCAAAACTCATGGGTGCTTGGGCTACTCTTACTATGGCTTCTTTGTGGTCATATGCTCAGGCGACTCACTGGTAATTATTGATTGGATAAATCATAAAGGAAATCTTCATGCGGTAGACCTTGATGGCTAGAAGCAAAAAACTAGAGAACTTGCAAATACTTTCCAGGATATCAGCTTCCATCATATCTACAAGACTTTCAACAAAGAGGCCAACATTTTATCCAAACGGGCGCTCTGGGAACCGGAAGGCAGATTATCATTTTATCCATGGAGTAATGGGGTTGATGGCCCTCACACCCATCTTGACATCTTCGAAGTATCTTAAAGGGTGAATGGCCTTTATTTTGGTTTTGTATTGTAGTGGAATTACTCTTTTTTTTCTAAATTATCACTCATGGTATTTTGTGTTTTATCTTCGTGAGGCATCATAGAGCCTTCATAGTACTTGGTTTTACTATTTTGGAACTTGTTGATCCGATTACAAAGGACCGACTTTAATGATGTAAATGAAATTATACTTTAATATAATTTTTTAGAGAACTTTCTATTAGAAAAAAGTGAGAAAAAAATAGTTACATAATAGACAGTTTTTGTGGTTCCTCGAGATGTAAAAGTTATATATGTGATATAATAGAGAATTTTTTTTTGGAAAAAGTGAAAAAAAAAAATTAGAAATTCAAAAACAATATTTCCTTTACATATCAAAGTTTAGCCATTAATATTAAAGATGGATTTAGTAAAAGCAACGTCAAAATATAATTTAAAAAAATATAACAATTTATAAACTTTGTTATCCCATATAACAATTCAATTTTGTGACGTAAATAAATTTACTACTTTTCCATAATGCAGTTTGAAAATGTAACAAAATATACCCATGCTTTGACTCTAACGAAAGTGTCTCTATCGCTGTGATGATGCTTCATATGCTTGACAATATCGGTCCCATCCTTTGTTATGGAATCGTTCGTTTTACTTTATATACCATCATGTAATACTACAAAGCATGGGACGATTTGCGGGCTTTTCATTTAACCTTTAATGTTTTTTTATTTCTAATAGTCTTTGCTCGGGACAGTTTATTATGTCACGTGTCATTCAGGCTGATGAAAGTCAATAAAGTACTTAAGTGTCATAGAGAGTTTAATGTTTTGTTTGCGGAATTTTATAATAATGATAATAATATAATTTTAAGGTTATAATCAGGTTAATATGAAACCTTTATATTTGTGGGACAAAGATTTTTTAGTCCACAAATTTGACTGGTAAAATTTGTGAAGGTATACATACTTTATCCCCTTTTAAAACACCCTGAATCCACCTTCAACAACTATTATTGATGAAACTACAATTTGCAAAATAAACTTAGATGAAACTACAATTTGGGGAATAAACCTAAATGAAACTACAAGTTAATAAAGTGCTTAAGTAATAAATGTTACATAGGGTTTAATGTTTTATTAGCGGAGTTTTATAATAATAATAATAATGTAATTTTAAGGTCACAACTAAGTTAATAAAATACCTCTATTTTGTCGGAGAAGGGACTTTTTTGTCCATAAATTTTATTGGTAAAGTCAACAACTATTATTGTTAAAACTACAATTTGCGAAATAGATCAACATAGATCCATCTTAACCCCAAAGATATCAAACCTCTAAACAAAATCACCTCTTTTAGAACGTCTCTACAAAATCAATGCAATGTTGCAATTTTTATCACATTGGATTCCAAAAAAATCGCCGGAAAAGTATCGACTATTAATTGGGATTTCTAATTCGCCGGATTCCGAGGAGATCGCCGATTTGAGTACCAAGGATTTTAAAAGGCCTAGGGTTTACTAAGCTGTCCCAACTTGCAAGTCCGTGCACCTTACAAATGAAAAAGTCTTATATATCGATTCGTAGGGATTTGAATTTTCCAGGGAAAAGTTTTCTGATTTGATCCGTTTCCTTGTAGAAATTTTACAGCGCCGATTATTTCTAAGACTTTCTTTCGCGGAAGGACAGTTGATGGATTTGACCTGTTGCACGTGATCAGCTTTTCTGTACATCATCTGGTTTTATCACCTAAAGATACTTAATTTTCAGCTATGATCAAAGTATATTTGATTCAAGAATATGGTTTGTTTTCCCTTCAAATAAAATAAAATAAGGGAATATTTAATTTTAACTTGTGTAAGAATTTTTGTATAGTAAATATTAAATATTACACAATTTTGTTATAATCATAGTTGTATTGAACAATTTTCAACATTTTCATCATTAGTTTTGGGTGATTGAGTTTTGAAAGTTATCATTGATTGGATTACATCGAAGGTTGGAAGATTAAAACAAAAACACTGGAAAGAAATTTAAAAAATATAAGTTACAAGCATATTTACAGGGAGCACAATAAAGAGGCTGACTGACTGTTAAAAAGGAAACCTAAAGGTACACTGCCAGTTTATCATTGGGATAATAGGAAATAAAGCCTTCATACTCACCTCAATATCTTCGAAGCTTGAACTCTTAGATCAGTGAGTGATCGAGTTGCTTGTGGAGGAGCTGGGTGTCATGTGGAATTTTCTGATTCTTTATGCTGATTGTCTTGCTTCAGTTCAGATTTTAGGTGTGTTTTTTATTGTGTGAACAGTTTTTGTTATGTTCCTTTTGAATCGATACGCTATGTAAAATAAATTATACTTTATATGATTTTTAGTCATTTTTCTATTGGAAAAAAAAACATCTTTGAATTTTTTTTTCGAACATTTACTAAAAAGCCCCTACTTGACTAGGAATGGTTTTGGAAACTTGAGAGTTTTTTTGAGAGCTTCAACATCGAAAAAATGAGAATTTGGGAATGAGCTTCCAAAATAGAGAGCATTAAATTAAAATTATATTTATAATTTTTTATATTAATAAGTACCAATTTTCAATATTATTAAATTAAAATGTAAATATTTTTATTTCATTATTACAAACACATAATTTGTTATAAATATTTTTATTATATTTATTCAAAATATCGCTAGAAAACAAAGACTAAACTACATGTGAATATTATTTCAAAATTTATTTAAATAAAAAAACTTAATAATACTCACTTTATAGTTGTGGATATGAAAAATATTTAATGTATGCATGCTTTCCTTCAAGCCTAAACTAAACATGAAAGTCTAATAAATCAATACCTTGTCCATGTCAAGCATTTACTCCACTCTCTTGTTATTATCAACCAACTATATCATTGACTTTTATTGTATTTTCATATTACAATAGTAGTACTATTTAGTTTTTTCCAATCAAATCAAGAATATTTCAAATCAAGAATATTGCTTCAAATTTACAAATACGTTTAAAGTTTATATGTGTAAAATTTAATTTTAAAAAGATTTTAAATTTTTATATATGTATTTTATTTCTCATTTTTTAATTGAATCTTTATGGGTATTAAAGTTTCATTATTGTGTTAACTAGCATACCTAGGGAAAGGAAACGCTCAAGTGAATTTGGGGTGGTTACGTTGTTTAAAGATGGTGGGATTTTTTTTTTTGGATGGAAAATGAATATTTTAAAATATCCATCTTCATCCCTACATTTGGCAAAATATTTTCAATGATCCTGTAACTCCAAATCTAAATCACACTAACTTTTTCATAAAAAAAAAAATGGATGCTATAAAAAAGGTGGTTTTAGTTTGTTGGTAGACTCTTGATTTGGTTGCACAACTCTAAAGATATAAAAAATGTGGTTTAAGTTTTTTTTGGTGAGCGGTTGATTTTGGGTAGGCTAAACGTTCTAAGAAATGAATATTTTTCTGGGATATTTACCCCAAATCCCGCTAAAAATTGTTAGATTAGTAGATTTTGTGACAGAACTCTAAAATTTATATGATGTATATTTATATCTTAAATATAATCTATATGATGTTTATTTATATCTTAAATATATTTGATGTAAAAATATTTGTTATGATTTTATATATATATATATAT
>ML784844.1:296475-324072 GCA_009831015.1 Picea engelmannii
CACTTGTAAATGTGATGAAAAATGTTGGTGGGCCTAATTGTTGGATCATTGCAAAAATAATTTTTTTGTTTTGTTGCAAATAGTCAGGAGAGGTGCAGATGTTTTTGAAATCTATGTATCCAATATCAGATTTCAGAACTTTTTCTAGGTTAACTTTGTACTTCACATCCTTCGCGAACAAATTTCTTCCTTGTAACTGGCCTTTTCTTATTCGGACCCACATGCAGGACAAAACTTGCTCGATTATTATGCGCATTGTCTTGAAAAACAATTTTTTTATGTGACAGGAGAAGCAACCGCTTGAATGTAGCAGATCCCATCGAACTATTTTATGATAACTGAATCGTTTTGTAATATCAGTGCCACGTGGATCTCCATAGAAGAGTGTTGGAAAGTTCATCTCCTCAGAGAATTTGTCCTTGAATATTCCAAGTGGACGCTGCCCCTCGACAGGTGCAATTTCGACAATTTTGTCTTGCAAGTCATGAATGCACTATGAATCAGTGAATCCATGCACCAATGTTTCAGCAGATGTTTCATTGTCCGATTCATTACTTGCATCAAAATCACTAGGATTTTCAAGAGTATCTGCAGAGTTGCCATGTTCTTCTGCGAGAACATTGTTCCAGTTGGCATTTATACAAATGTTCTCTACTTTGTACAGGGCTCTGGAACACAATTCCTTTAATACTTTCATAACAACATGCACACACACTTTTCCTGTCTGATAGGAATTTTTGTATCGCAAACATCTTTTCAGAGCCACAACGATTGTAATTGTATTGTTAATAGATTGTGGCAATGCTTTTTGCAGAACATCTAGCTGAACAGGCACATTTATAATTGATCCTGTTAAGCACATCTGGGGTCGTTTATAGCCCCAAGGTCTGATTTGGGCAAATGCAATTCGCAGAGACACAAGTCTCTCCTCCAGTTCCGCAAGTGCACTTACATCTGCTAGTGATATATTACATCTTATTCGGTAAGGGGTTGCAAACTGTTTCAGTTTTCCATTTTCAAGCGATCGTTTGCATGGAAGACAAACTTTCGCACTGGAAAATGGTTTATCCTGGGCTATCAAGTGGAGGTATTCTGCTTGCAAATCAGGCGTGAAAGACTTACTATTTTTTGAAAAATTCAATTGTTCACAAATTGCACATGCAATGGAAGGAGTGTCTTTAATTTGTTTCTTGTAGTTCTATCTTGCATTTTTCTTTTGCAGGGAAGTATTCGTAGAAATTGTTTTCTGGTTTTAATTACTACTACTGCATGGTGTTTCTTGTAGATCACGAACTCGTACAGTTGCATCACCATTCTCAGATATGCAATCGCACTTGTTTATGCTTTGTTCTGCATGAAGAAATTTATTTACATTGTCATATGTGAGTTTCTTTCTAAAATGAAGTGTAGCAATGTATTTTTTTCTCTCGCGCATGACCTTTTTCAAATTGTGGTAACTTAGTCTATGTTTCTTACCCAAGGGCAGGATGAGCTGGTGGAAACTGGGATGGATTTCACTTTCACCCAGTTTCTGAGAAACTACTTTACGTTTTTTGTTCAAGGTCTCTATGACCTTATCAGAAGTCGGGCGAATTTGACGAATAATTTTTTTCAAATTGTGATAACTTACTCTACGTTTTTTGTCTAAGTCGTCTATGGCCTCATCATAATTGTCATGAATTTTATGCATGTTTTTTTTGTTCAAGCCCTGTCTGCCCATATCGCAACTGGGAGGACTTTCATTTTCACAAAAAAGCCTTCCATATGTATGCAAATTTGATGATGTTTGGGTGGCATGGACAGTCAACCCTGAACTACCGATATGTGCAAGCAAAGGTTCATAATGGATATGTGTTGTATATGTTTTCAACGAAAGGATGTCAATTGTTCGATCACAATTTGAATCAATAACCCAAGAATGGACAGTGGCATCTGGCAAGGGCAACCACACCTGGATATTAACCCTGAATATGACAGACAACCATTGCAAACAGAATCTGCAACCCTCCATATGCCCTTTTTCATATGGAAGTGTCATGTTCACAAGGTATTCCTTCCAACTTCCAACTGTCGACATATTTTCTACAAGATATGGGAAAAGGTGCTCATGCAAGCACCTAAAAGCCTATTGGTTGCCGCCTATAATTGCATTGCAAAAGGACTGTACAGTGTAAAGTCACATCGATTGAACATTGAATTCTGTTGGTACCAAACAACAAATTGCATTGAACAGACTATCTCCATAGCTAGACACAACGTTTGTTGCCAACTGTAAACCATGGCAATCTATGCCATGCAAAATCCCTTTGCATTGTGATTGAAGGTCTTTGCAAATAACGGACAAGTAGATACGAGGACCTTCTATATTGCATATGAGAATTTTTCTATACACCAGTGGTTCATAATTGCCAGTGAGGGCATTCACATCATGGAATAAGATGCAATATGGATTGTCAGATGCAGTTTTATTGAATAGCAGATATCTTGTTTTTCTTGTCAATGACCAAATGGAAACTGATATATTCAGCTAGTTAGATAGCCATTGTATACAAAATGTATCTCCCCAAATCCCCCTCTCATGCGGACGCAGAACTGGAGATGCAGACAACCGCATTTTTGAAAAATATGTAGTGACATCTTGTATTCCATGCAACTGCCGAAGAAAATCAGATTTCAGTTCGTATTCATAGGACTGCAAAGCCTCAGCATCGCCATTTTTAAAACAGGTCAAGAAATAATCTATCAATCCATTACGCAGCTCGATCGACGAATAGCGGAAATGTAATAGAATCTGGAATGTATCAAAAAGGCAATTCCCAACAGTATACGAGAATGCATCCAATCTAAAAAGCACATTGCTGTGCAAAACCACGTCAATGCTGTCATGTACATTGGTCCATGCAACTATTTCGTATGAATCAACATCTATTACCTTGTTCATCTCTTCAACTGTCACTTTGAAGCTATTTGCTACATAGTTTCACTTTCTATGAAAACAAAGAAAAGCAGGGGAAAAAAATAAAAGGTAGCAAAATAGAAAAAAACAACAAAGTAGGGCACCAATTCCCATATGTATCTTTGAACCTTCTTCTTCTCAACTTCAATCCCCCCTAGTCACCACAGTAGATGACAAGAAAACAAAGAAATAAATAAAACAATAACTTTACTCAACAGAAATAGAATAGGTAGACGCAGTGTTCCCACCCACAGAATGAAAGCATACCCTGCGTACAAACCTCGCCCGATGGTTCCCTCTTCTGATGGCTCCCAACTACTTTTCGTAAAGCCCTTTGCATTGCAAGGCACATGCTTTCCAAGAACAGAAACTAAGAGAACAGACAAATATGGTGGGACTGCCACCATTGAAAAACAACAACAAAGGATGACAAGAGCTCAGGCCCAAAAGTTGCAAACCGCAACAATAGGTCCAACAGCTTGCAAAGTTCAAAAACAACAAACCAGTGAACAACCACGAAGAGCTCGAACTGCAATTGCAGAACCTCAACTTTGCAAAGTTGAATCAAACAAGAACCAGAACCATGGAACGAAGCACCAAACAAGGATCGAACACTCGAGCACCGATGCCGACCATGAATGAAACTGTATCGCAAACCATTTGTACAATAATCATTTAACACTGCCAGAGCTGTTAGGTAAATAGTTAAGACTGTCAGGACCGTCGAAGGGCGTAGGCTTGTGCAAGCATTTAAGAAAATATGCAGCGTGGCAAGCCTATTCTCTCGAAGCACACAACAATAAAGAAAAAATCAGATATAGTAATATGGTAGAGAATGTATTCTACCCAACAGAAAATGCTAAGGGAGACATTCAAACTAATGCTAACATTAATCCACTGTCGACCAATGCATAATAAAATATATAATTCAAAAAGACCATATACTACCAAATACTTTAGACAGGTCAAGATATTTAACATTGGGAATAGCGAAGGATGCAATAAGATCTCCAATCCTTTGTCCAATTAGATCTTGAGAAACATGATACTTTTTATTATATTAAAATCGATGTCTTCACTTCCCTTGTTCCAACAATAGACAATATGGAAATATTTCTGGTCAATGCACAATCTAATACCAGATCAACGATTTATCGATCGCTATAGTCCCTCTACGCTTACAACAGGGACTAATAAGATGAGAACAACAACAACCCATGTAATTGATGCTAAGAATGTATAAATGATAAATAAACACTAAACAACCATTTTTCCTTAGATGTGCAACTTACTTTGCATATCAAACAATGGAAATCAATATTTAAAAGAGATCTAATGATAATTATAATAAAATTACTTAAAAAAATGATATAAATAATAAAGAAATGGTTAGCATATCAAACAACGAAAATCGATATTTAAAAGGATCTAGTGATAAGTATAATAAAATTACTTCCAAAAATGCTATGAACAATAATCAAATGATTAAATAGAATGAATAAAATAACTAAATACAAAGCAAAATGGACCAAATCTAATAAAGTAAACCAAGCACATGCTTTCATAAACATATTATTATACCAATAACTCAAGTTATTATAATTTCTTACTTTATTCTCTTAAGAGATATAACTTACAAATTCATGGAAGTGTAGTTTAACAAATAAGGTGATGACACTTATATTCATAAATGTAATCTAGACATTTTATGTTTTCATCTTTTTTAAAGTATTTTTTTTAATGAGTTTTTAGTGATTAAGCTTATATATTTTGAATGTCGTAGAAGTTTAATTCGGGCTAAAAACTAGTCAAATACATATATATAAAGACAAAAACGAAGGAGTTGTCTAACATTTGATTTTTTGAACTTTTTCATCAGAATCTGACGAAATAGAATTTGGTGAAATCACCATTTTCTGTAGTTTAAATTGCATTTTTGAATGCATAAATGTACTCAACACCCTGAAAAACCCTCGGGACGTTTGAATTATACATAATCGATCACTCAAATATGAAGATTCAACAATTTTTGAACGGATTTAAGGTAAAATTGATATAAAAATATACTCGTAAAAACACCAAAAAATCAAACCCAAAACAAATGTTAAAAAACTTGAAATGCCTATAAAACACACTTCATAACACTATAACTTGACCCAATTTTTGTTATATAAAACATATTTAAGAAAATTAACACAAAGTAAACTTTATTGACCTTTATAATTGTCGTTATCTAACTGTTCTACGAAATGACTTTTTTTTGTCAGAATCCAACGACATAAATCTTCACGAAATCACTATTTTTTATTGTTTAAAATCCATTTCTGAATGCAGAAATAGACTCAGCATGTTGAAAAACTCCATAATCACTCAAATATACAAATCTAACAATTTCTCACTAGATTTTGGACAAAAATCCCGAAAAAATATCACTGAAAAATAATCATTTCGTAAAACATTTAGACTAGACTTTATAATCATTCACATCAGCATCGTCAGCCCCACCCCTTTCATGGTTGTTGAATTGATTCTACTTTATGTCACATCCGTCTAACGCTACAAATGAAGGGGAGGATTTCCCGGCTTTTCATTTAACCTTTAATGTTTTTATTTATTTTCTAAGGATCTCTGCATGGAGACATTTCAATATGCCACGTGTCATCTCGCGGCTTTATTGGCAGTAGTCAACAAAGTGTTTCCTTTGGGTTGCTCTAATCGACTTCGATTATCGCGACAGAGGTACCGGACTAGACGGTACGGGTTGCCGGTTGAACCGGGAATAATAAGACTGTGCGTTGGGTGTATGGTGGGCCCGGTTGCCCATTGTCCCTTTCAACTGCTCCACGAAAAAGAGAAGCAGAAAGTAAGGTCGAAGAAGCTGGAGCCCTGTACCCGGACAGCTAGAGATTTAATCCCAACAGCTGTGTAAGATAAATCTTTAAAGAGTCTAAAGGATTTATAAAGTGGGTCAAAGTTTCGTTATATTTTCGACAATTCATTAATGTTAGAAATTTTTAAATCTATTTTATGGTTTTTATATCTTTAATATTAAAGGACGGATATAAATTACAATCAATTTTTATGATTTAACATTTCAAACTTATTTTTGGCAATTAAATATTAAATTCATTTTTATTTTCATTAGCTGTGATATATTTATTGGTAGAATGTACCTTTTCATAACATTAAATCCATCATATAATTCATGTTTTCATAACATATCGTTGTATTAATGTATCTACATTTTTAAGTATTATTGAATAAACACTTCCATGAAAAGCTTAGACATCTTGGCTTCCAAAATCCTCGCTTGAATTCACATGTTATGAGTATTGTCGATCATTTTTTACCTAATGGCTAGAATCTCATTCATTGTCCATATTTCATGTGTTGAACTCATTTACTCTAATGCCTCATTTATTGTCCACACTTAATGTTGTTGCCCCCCATCCACGAAACCAAAAAACAATAAGTCCTCAAATGCTTATAAATTATAATGGAGTTGACAATGTTTAAAATAATTTTTACTACAAATTGATTGCTTGAGAACAATTTTGAAAAATAAACAACACTTAGTCAAATGAAGCAACAAGGTCATTTCTCTTTCTTCATATTCACATATTCTATATCTCTAAATGTATCTAACATGTTGATTCATTGTGTCAAAAGACATTAGTTGTACAACGCACTATGATAGAGATGTTGTCACGTACATGGATAGCGCTTATGTCATAATATGTCAATTTAAAACAAAAATACAATACTTCTAACAAATAATAATAATAATATATGTTAGCCGAACATAAATATAAATGGAAATAAAAATGTCTTTATATATATGAAAGAGAAAACAATTCCATATGTACACCTAATGTTAAAAACCTCTATATAAAAAGATAAAAAGGAGAAACCGAATTTAGACATAAATAAAAATACTTTAGATATGATATTTACATAAAAATATTGTTACAATGTAAGTATAAATACATGGATAATAATCAAAACTTACTTTTAGGTATTCATATTTGCATAAGTTTTGAGTTCTCATTTGAGTGAGATTACAACTAGTCTAGATCCATCATAAATGATAAAAAAATTACACCTCAAGAGAATTGATCCCTCTCGACACTTGATATTTGGAGGTTAACATGTATCAACACACAAGAGTTTATTATTATTTGACAACATTAGTTGTCCATTTAGTATGTCATTCATGGAAGACTTGTTATTTCAATGTATAGTTAATGGGAACAAAACATAACATTAATACTTAAGTGTAAAATTTTCAACAAGGACCATAGACATCTTAACAACTCTAGTCAAGCTTATGGTAAAGATAATGCATAGTTTTGTTTTGTTTCACACAAACATTTGTCAATGATTCTATTTGGGAAAAACAATCTCTATTAAGCTTATCAATTAAAAATTATAACATGTGTGTTCTTGATTGAGTTTAGATATGAACTTGCACAAGAATAGTTTGTTAATATAGCAAAACCTAAACTCTCAATTAAAATAATGAAAATTATGACTATGTTCATCCAATTCATTTAGTTTTAGCATCATCAAATTCTCACTTATATATTGTCTAGATTGATCATTCCCATTTTATTGATTTATGCTTCTTTACTTTCCCTTTGTTCTTGTTGTTTCTAGCAACATTAATATCTTTGTATGCAAATATTTTTCCTATCAAATATTTTGATAGTGCCACTAGATATTTCTTTCATGTGCCTCATCCAAAGCCCAATATGGATGACATGTATCATTTGTAGCATTGAATGGTTTGAAGAACACTTTCTTATTCCTAGGTGGGATTTTTAAGTAATCTATGGACAAGGTTTCATATCTATGCATTATAAACACATTTTACTCTAAATAATCAACCATGGATGTAATCATGTGAGGCTTGCATATCTGTGTAGGCCCATAAAGCAAGTAGGATTACGCCTTTCATGATTTATAGTGTTGAAGTGTTTTGACAAAATTCTTACCCTTTGGCAAAAGCCTCAAGGTGATACAATTTATTCTTTCCTAATGAGTTCCATAGTTGATATAGAAAATGTACATGGGCAATTAAAGGGCACATACTCCCATGATTGAGAAGGATTTGTGATATGCTCAATCTATGAATCCAGGATGCATTGTTTGCCCATCACATGCATACATAGAATAAATCCTCTCTTATACATGGGTGTCCACAAAAATGTATTTTGTGGAAAGTTTTATATTGCGATTTTTATCACTTTGAGATTCCTTTGAAGAAGATATGCATGTTTGCATTTTTATGGAAATTTATTTCTTTTCAATGTGTATATAAGTTGGATGTAAAGTGAGCATATTCATTTTGAACATTTAAATGATAACGACTCTACCATTATCTCATCCGAAATGTCACATTTGAAATTACAAAGATATGTTTATTATTTATTTATTGAAATAACAATTTATATAGTTTGTGGTTGGTTAATTTCTAACATTGTAAAAATTCGAAAGTATAATATTTCATTTTGTACATTTCTTTTATGAAGTGTAGACCTAGTTTATTATTGTGAATTGAGAAAAAACTACTTTTGCATGCAACTTTTCATCATGGAAGGGCTAGAAGTTATTAATTTACTTTAATTCACTCTTAGTTCGAACTTCTAGAAGGGTGTTGGAAGGTGTTAGGAGTTAAATAATTAAAGGGATGACATACTTAATTTGGAAGAAGGTTAAAATTTTTACGATCTAGTTGCCATCATTGAATTAGACCAGAGAATTTATGCTTAAATTGCAATTTTAGATTGATGAAATCACTGTGTTTGGGTGCAAAAATAGATTCAACACTCTTGAATAAACACATTGCAACAAGATTGTACAATGGTAACATATGATATTAGTGATTTCATCAATCCAAAATGATTCCTATTAGATTTAAAGACAAAAATACCAAATTCCCCTCTAGTTGTTTTGGGCAACTAGAAAAGAGCCATTTTGTAGCACATTTAATCTACTTCCTTAATTTCAAGATCAAGAGACTATGGAAGTCTTTCCTTGAAATTTTTACCATTATGGGGTTTCATGGGGATTATGGTTCATTAATTGAAGAGATCTTAAAGGAAAAGATCAGACTCCTAAAAGTTTCCAAATTGAAATCCTTTGTAGGAGTGACCAACTTGAACTCTTCACAGTGTTTTCAAGAGATTCAAACTCGTGTTTTTAGAAATGTAAGTAAACAAAATACTAAAAAAATATGTAATTTAAAAATTAAAAAAAAATATCTATACTATGAAGGATAATAAATATTATAAAATTTTAAATGAAGGATCACATTTTCAACAATCCATAAATAACTTAACTTCCAATTCCACTTCTTAATGGTTGTTGTATCTTTAGTGTTAAATGGGGAGGATTTATATCATAATCAACATTCATGATTCATCACCCACTACTTGCCTTTAGCATTGAACTACTAAATGTATCTCTATTTTGCATTGTCTTTGATATATTCATTATTAAGGTGTACCCTTCCATAGCATTAAATCTATTAAATGGCTCATACCCTCATAATGCTACCACTATATTGGTGTATCTAGAATTTTAATTGTTACTTGAATTCATGTATTATTAATATTTTTTTATCACTTTTGATCAAATGGTTGAAATCTCATTCACTTTCCACATTTAATGTGTTGTACTCCCTTGCTCTACTATAATGTCTCATTTATCATCCATACTTAATGAGTGGAACCCCACACAAAACCTAAAAATAGTGAGTCATGCTCATGTGTGTAAAGTGCAATGGAATTGGCAAATCTATTAGCAAACTTTACTACAAATGGATGGTTCAATAACAATTTTTAAAACTAAACAACATTGAGTTAAATGAAGCAACAAAATCAACAAGGTGGTTTCTCTTTCTTCTTGTTCACATATATTATCTCTCTAAAGGTATCTAACATGTTGATTTATAGTTTTTTTTTTTTTGACATAAACGGATATGTATTTATATTAAAAGTGTGGCAGAGCCACTGGTTCAGTTACAAAATGCCCAATGTGTCTTTGGGCCTACTAACCTGAGTACAAACAACTTTGAAACAAGACCTATTGACTGACTGAGCTCCCTTTCTGCTTAATATATTGCTTATTTAAAGCCATGGCTAATACAATGCCAGAGGGCTTTGAGAGCTTCTTACAATGACAATTAACACATATTTTACTTCTCTTCATCCTGGCTCCAATTTCTGTTCAGTTGGGCCATTTTAGCCTCCAATTGTTCCATTCTTTCGTCAAATTCTTGCTGAGGATTCTTCAGCTCTTTGTGAAGCTTGTCCAATTCTTCTGCAAAACCAATTTTCGTCATAGTGATGTCCGACTCAAGCTGTTCCAGCCTGCGTCCAGCTTCCACATCCAGATTTTCCAAGAAGTCTAACTGGTGCTGAAGCATCTGCTGCAGATTTGCAAGAGTTTTGTCCATCTCCTTCAGGCGTTCTTCTGTGCTCATCGTCCCTTTGGAGGAAGATGCCATCTTCCTGCTAGCTCTCACTTCGCGTGCCTGGCGATGCTTGCTCTGGTTCCTTTCCCTCTCTTTGTTCCTGAACGTCTTGTAGGTCGTTCCTTGAGCTGGATTGTGAGGGGGCCGATCTCCCTTTATTTCTTTTTTGCTTCTGTTCATCATTGCCTTTGGGAACTGGACGAAGTCGCGCGGATCCTGTGTCTGCCTCCGATCTTGGGCACTATTTCTCTTGGTACTTGGCTGAGCCTGTCTGCCAATCAACCCATCTGAACCTGTCTTCATGCTCGATTTGCTCAGATCCCTTGTACTTGCGCGATCTAGCATTTGGATGAAAGCCCATGGTCCGCGTGGGTTCATGGAATCTCTACTCTTTCCATAGTGCCATTTACTGACAACGTCCCTGCCTCCAGTAACACTCCTTGATTGGCTGCTTGGTCAGCACTGCGATTTTGGTCCCTTAGCACATGGTAGAAATGACAGGAATTCAATTTATTTGAAATGAGCCGAATTTTGTCAAGGAGACTGTTTAGTTTTATGCTTTGAGTTTCAGATCTCTTAACCATGGCTTGTATTATGATTCTGGAGTCACCTATGACTCTCAAGTCTGGGATTTTGATTTTTAATGCCAATTGCAATCCTTGCCAGAGAGCCAATGCCTCAGCCCTGTTGTTGGTTTCTATACCGAGCCCAAGTGCATATTGCATTACTTCATCTTGAATGGGTCCTTCAATTGTGCCCCCTCCTCCGGCTAGTCCTGGGTTCCCTTTCGAGGCCCCATCGAACTGGAGGATAGGTGTTTTGATTTTACTTTTCCAATTGACAAAGTCATTTCCACTTTCCCTGATCTCCCAGTGTTCTTTGTTTGGATGCGTTCGAAGTGGGCTTCCTAGTCCTGGGACGTTGAATTGAGCTATCCAGCTCCTCTGATCTTCATCCAGATTGTGAAGCTTGAATGTGGGGCTGAGATGTGCAGCCAACTCCCCAAACATTGCTTGAATTTTGATGACCATTCTGTCTTCACTTAAAAGGTTGTCTCTAAAAATTCTATGGTTTCGTTCTAGCCAGAGACTCCAGAGGGCGAGATTTGGTAACAATCCCCATATCCAGTGTGTTTGGTTCTTTTTTTTGCCGGCATAGGGACACAAGGATTCCCATTGAAGGAGAAGGCTTGTTACATCAGTGGGGAGGCTAGTGATGAGCTGGGAGCCTGTCAACTTCTTCCAGACTTCTTTTGAGTAATTGCAATTTAGGAGGAGATGATCGGTTGTTTCTTCCTCTTGTTGGCAAAGAGGGCATCTAAAGGGCCCTTCCCAGCCCCTTCTTTTGAGGTTCTCCCCCATTGGGATGCTCTTATGAGCCAAGGTCCAAATGAATAGGTCAACTTTTGGAAGGGAGCGATAATTCCAGACTGCCTTCCACAGGGCTGGATTTGGCAAAGCAGTGGGGACTGAACTGAGTTGATGGTATCCTTCTGCTGTGGTATAAGCCTGAGCTTTCCTGCCCCAACCACGATCGTCTTTGCCTGCCTTTTTTAGTGGAGCTTTCCCTTGCAGACACTTCTTGAGAGCAGCCCATTGCCTTTCTAAATTGGCGGGTCTGTTTGGGGCTGCCCAGCCTTGCCAGAGATGAGGCCTTTCTACTTCCCAATCTGAAATGTCTGAAAGTGTTAAGAGATTTTGACTGTCCATCCATCTTTTAAGGTCTTGGAGGTCTTGGTGCTGTTCTAGAGGAGGATCGCCCATTATCGAGTCTGTCCAGATTCTTATTTTCTTGCCACTTTTCGGAATCCAGGTTAGGTGGGGGGTGAAGAGAGGGATCACTTTTTTGCAGAGTGCAAAGATGGGAGAGATTTTCCCTTCCTTGCATGGGAGCTCTAAGCTTCTATCCCGTGACCCTCGGAAGTATTTCCTCCATAGGGCTCGCTTACTCCAAGTGGCTTTACCAGTTACCATTTTCTAGAGAAGTTTTGCCCCTAAGGCCAGATTTTGAGTCCTTGTGTTCTTCAGATTAAGACCTCCTTCCATATAGGATTTTGTGGTTTTTTCCCATTTAACTAGATGCAACTTCTTCTTTTCTTGCTTTCCTCCTTCCCAAAGGAATCGTCTCTGAGATGCTTCAAGATTTTGAATGACTATGGCTGGGGCTAGTAGCAGCGAGCATTGATAGATTGGGAGACTAGCTACTACAACTTTTATCAAGACTGTCTTCCCTGCTAAGTTCATCCAGTTGGCCCCCCAAGAAGAAAACTTTCTTTTTAGTTTTTCAGCTAGATGGCTCCAGTGGGAAGCTCTTGGTGCAGACTTAAAGATTGGGACTCCTAAATACTGAAAAGCATCCCATTTTGTGTGCCCCTCCATCCCAAGAACTCGAGTGATTCTCAACATTTCATTTGGGGTGATGTTCCAGCCATAAATGTTACTTTTGGCCAGATTTATTTCACTGCCAGAGGCTTCTGCATAGGCGTCCAGCTCTTCCTTAAATTTTTTCGCTATGATGGGGCTTGCCCCCCCCAGCAGCAACGTGTCGTCTGCAAAATGTGCATGATTGATGTCTTTCGCCCCTTGTGTAATTCTTAGTCCCATGAGGTCTTTATTTATTTGGGCGTTTTCCAATTGGTAGCTAAGAGCTGAAGCTTGAAGAGCATAAAGCAAGGGCGACAGAGGACAACCCTGCCTTAGCCCCCTGGAGGCTTTGAAGAAGGCAGAAACCTTCCCATTCACCAGGCGAGCTATCCAGGGGGATCCAATGCAGGCTTTAATCCATCTTATGAATTGCAAATCAAATCCAAACTTGCTTATAATTTCAAACAAAAATGCATGTCTGACTCGATCGAAAGCATTAGCGAGATCCAGTTTTATGACCATACCTTTTTCTTTTCTTAACACGCTGGAGTGGATCGCCTCTTGGACCAGGATGATGTTGTCAGCGATATTCCTCCCCTGGACGAAGCCTCCTTGATTTTTCGGAACGATAAGAGGAAGCGCTGTCTTGAGGCGATTAGCTATGACTTTGGCAAGTATTTTATAGCTTGTGTTGCATAAGGAGATTGGCCTAAATCTGTTGAAGGAGATCGCTCCTTTTTCTTTCGGAATGAGGGTGAGAAAGGAAGAGTTGGTACTTCCTCCCAACTTGCTGGCCTTCTGTGACTTCTGGATCATTTTGGTTAAGTCCTTTTTCATGATTTCCCAACAATGCTGATAGAACCTGACAGTGAACCCGTCTGGACCCGGAGCTTTGTCTGGATTCATATGGTCGAGGGCCTCCTTTATTTCTTGCTGCGTAACCTCACTTGTTAGCTTGTTGTTGATGTCTACAGTTATTAGCTTTGGAATCAGCGTGAGGGGGTATCCTTGCTGGCCTAAATCCACGTCCTTTGGGGCTGTATATAATTTCTCAAATGTGTCATATGCTGCTTGTTTAATTCCGTCTGGGTCTTCAATTATTTTGTCCTGGACCTGCACTTCCGTAACTGCCTTGTAATGTTTTCTTGCCTCTGCTTGTTTGTGGAAGTAGGTTGTGTTTCGATCTCCTTCTTGCAGCCATAAAATTCTAGATTTCTGCCTCCAATAATTTTCCTCCAGCCTGCAGGCATTGTGCCACTGCCTTTGGAGGCTGTCCTCCTCTTTCAAGATTTCCGGAGTGATCTCCTGTTGTTCCATTGCTAGCTGATGTGCTTCAAGTTGGCCTTGGGCTGCTAGACGTACTTCTGCTGGACTTGGCTGATTTTTGGCCCATGATTTCAGTGCAAATTTCAGCCTTTTTATTTTTTCCTCCCATACATAGGATGCTGATCCTTGAACTGTAGTGGCCCACACATTTGTGACAATCTCTGAGAATCCTTTATCATTGATCCAATTTGGGCTGAATCTGAAGGGAATGGGCCCTTTGACTTGGTCTTTCTTGATTTCTAAACGAATTGGTTTATGGTCTGAGGCACTGTGGGCTAGAATTTCTGTTTTTGCCTCAAGTCCTAGCAACAGGAAGGAGCTTTGAACGAGGAACCTGTCTAATCTGGCAGCGATGTGACCTAGACCAATTCTCTTATTTGTCCACGTGTAACGACCCTTGGTGGGTTTTATATCGAGGAGGTCCCATGCGGCAGCTAAGTCTTCTACCCATTCTCTGAACGGATCTCTCACGATCGAGCCACCCCTCTTCTCATCCTGGCCAGCGTTACATTGAAATCTCCTCCGAGAATAATATTGGAGAGATTATTTTGCTGGAGATAGGTCTGTAGAGTGTCCCAACAGTGTTTTTTCCCCCTAATAGCTGTGGAGCATAGATATTAAATATGCTTACCTGACATCCCGTGTTTTTGTGGTGAACTTTGGTGTGAATCCAATGCATGCAAATATGGGAGCTGATTATGTCGATTTTGGAGGCATCCCACAATGTACAAATCCCTCCGGAGGCCCCCCGTGCATCCCCGACGACTCCTTGACTTCCTTTCCAAACATTCGATAAGGTTTTGAGCACATCTTGGTCTCCTGGAGCAGTAGGATACTTGCTTTCGAAGATTTGAGGATATCTTTCAGTGCTTCTTCCTTTTTTTTGCTGCCCATTCCCCTACAGTTCCAGGAGGTTATGATCATCAAGAACCTTGGGGGGGGGGTGGCCTCCTTGGGAGGCTTTGGCCTGCTTCCGCGTATGGTGGACATTGAACACCGTTTTGATGGTGGATTGTGATCCATTTAGCACAGCGTTGTGGGCTTCCTGGTTCCTTTCATCAATTTTTGATTTCCGACCTCTTCCTTTTTTCTTTGGGGTGGTCCAAATTTCATTTACATCCTCTGATTCGCTGTCTATCGGGATCTCCTCGTCCTCTGCGTTCTGATTGCCGTCCTGCTGCTGGGGGGAGTTGCTTTGTGTCCCATCTTCTTCTGTTGGCGTATTCCCCTTGTCCTTCAGGTGCTGGTCTTCCTTCCCTTCCTCAGGGGTTGCTGCATTTGGATCTTGTACACTTTCCTCCGTGTTTTGGCCTAAGATTCGAAAACTATTCTCCTTTCCTGGGGCGTCCGTGGATTTGGATTTCTGTGGTTCTGTCTGCTCACTTCTTTGGCCTCTTTCTCTTGATATCCCTTTCCGGGCTTGCTGCCAACCTTCATCTCCTTATTTTTCTGTAGTGGGGGGGGGCTTTTGGGCAATTTCTTTGAAAATGGCCATATTCATGGCATCCTCTGCATTTGAATGGGAGCTGTTCGTAATCCAACTTTTGAATGTGTTGCCAGGTTCCGACCTTCAGCTTTATTGCTTCTGGTAGACCAACCTCCAGGTCTACCTCTACACAAATGCATGCACAAGAGTACTGGTCCCTTGGTTCTGCTTGGTCGATGTAACGCCCAAGACCATTGCCGATTGCCTGAAGAGAAGAGGGGTTCCAGCAGTGGATCGGCAAGTTGGGGAGTCTTACCTAGACCGGGACGTCCTTGGGGATTTCTGAGGCAGGGTCGAAGTTTGGGGTCCATCTATTTAGATATAGACCTTGTGTGCCCATGAAGTAAGGGCCATTTCTGAAGATCAGGTCTCTGTCCTCCTGGGAGATGAATTCGAAAATGAAGTATCCTCGTCCGACCGCATAGTAGGTCACACTGTTTGTTATCAACGGTCTCCAATTCCTCTGAATCCAGTTGTATGTGGATCTGGATGAGGGCCAGAGACCCATAAACTGGCCAATGAGCCCTCGTTCAGAAAGAGACAGGGCGACTTTCATTGGGTGTTCAGGGGGAAGATCGATCTCTGGAATATCCTTCAGTTTCTTGACGAAGCTAGGAGCTTCTGAGGCGGTCGACTTTTTGCTGCAAGCTTCTACCAGGCGCCTGAAGGAGGAGGCTGGGGAAGGAGGGGGCGACGGCTCCCCTCCCTGGCCTGCCATGGCGACTCACTCAAACCCTAACGCACCAGGTCGTGTGTGCGAATTTTAGGAGCTCTATTCGATCTTTCTTTGTCTATTGATTTATAGTTATTTTGTTGCATTGGTAATGTTATGTGTTTTATGTTATCGATGATATAGTGGTTATGGCATTAGTATCTAGTATTTTACCACATTAGTTGACTATTATTTGAGCACATTTGTTGCCCATTTAGTATGTAGTTCACAAAAGACTTTTTATTTCAATAGATAGTTCATGGGAACAAAACACTAAATTTGTAATTAAATGTAAAACTCTCAACAAGGACCACCAAGATCTTAACAACTCTAGACAAACTCTTTTAATCTAATGAATACAAAATTCTAACATGTATGTTCTTGAGTAAGTTTAGATATGAACCTGCACAACAATAGCTTTCAATATAACAAAACTTAAGCTCACATGATTACAATAGTGAGAATGATGATAGTGTTAATTCTCTTCATTATGTGTTCCTCACCATCAAATCCTCACTTGTATATTATCTAGATTGATCATTCCCCTTTACTTGATTTTATGCATCTTTATCTTCTTTCACTTTATTCTTGTTGTTTCTAGTAACAATGACATCTATACAACACTTTGTTTATCAAATATTTTGATAATGCTCCTAGGGATCTCTTTCATCTTCCTCATCCCAAGCCAGAGATGCATGCGATATATCATTTTCCATCATTGAATGCTTTGAAGAACACTTTAGATTCCTAGGTGGGATCATGGTATCCACTCAGTGAACCTTTGACATAGCACGTGCGCTTGTGGGATATTAAAAAATACCTCTAATTTCACTATATATTGATAAATACCTCCCAAAATCCTTTTTGTTGAACCCCCTCCCAGTCCATCATTCCAATAAAAAAACCCATTTTTTTACTTGACATCCCCTATTTTTACCAAATACCCCTTTATATACCTCATAATACCTATAAACCCCTCACATGCACCCCCTCCCCCTACCTAAAATATAATGACTCTATTTTTCACATTTTGAAAGCCCCATTTATGAATGAACGTGATAAGATATTGGTCAACAAGGTGAAGCCCCCATGGGTGAGATTAAGTAATCTATGGAAAATATTTCATATCTATGCATTATAGACATATTTTATCCTAAATAATAAACCTTGCATGCAATCATGATATGCTTTCATTTTTTACAGGCCTATAAAGCACGCCTATAAAGCACATAGGCTCATCTCTTTCAGGATATCCATATAGCAAGTAGGCTTATCTCTTTCAATATCTTATAGTGTTTTAATATAATTTCTTATCCCTTAAAAAAGAAATCTAGGTGATACAAATTTTTCTTTCTTAATGGGTTCTATAGCTAACATACCTAATGTGCATGGAAGTTTAAATGACACCTACTCCCATTGTTAAACAAAAATTGTAATATACTTGATATATATGAATCCGAAAAACAATGTTAACCAATCACATGGATGTATAGAACATATCCTCTCTTTATGGGATCCATGTAAATGTATTTTTCCCAAATCTTTATTAGTGTTTTTTATAACTTTAAAAAAACTACAAGTGCATCTACATTTTATGGATTTTTTTCTTTTCTTTTTAATGTGCATATGTAAAGTGTTGTAAAGTGAGCATCTTCTTGTTGAACATTTAAATGCTAACAAATTTACCACTATTATATTCATTACTACTATTATATTCAAAGGTTACATTTGAAATTACAAAAATCTTTTTATTATTTTACATTTTTTTATATGTATACTTAGTTTATTATTGTGAATTTTAACAAGTGCTGCATGGAAACGTAGTCCCTGCTGGGTTGGAATGGGAATAAATGAAACTCTATGGCTGGACCGAGGGAGAAATAGAAGCCTGAGGCAACAGACACGCGGGAAGAATCTTGAAGTACAAGTGGTATCCGTGCAGAAAATGACTCGTGTCAGTGTGTCACACGCTAGCCATAACACATCGGGCTGGTAGATGACCCAGGGAGAATGTCACTACGAAAGTATGGTCGGAGCCCCGAAGAATTGGAGTCCCAAATTCCTGAATTAGTTAATCATAATATTATATTAATATGGGGTTAATATGCAGATACTCTTGCAGATTAATCTGTTAGCACCGAAACAATAACCTAACGAGGATGTCAATCCTACTGCATTTTTTATAGATGTGATACTCCTGTTTAAGTTTTTTCCTGGGGTGTTTATAGTTCAAATATGGGACTTACAAAATTTTCGTTGTAATGACTTGAAGGAATAAAAAAGGATAGTAGTAGTTTTTTTTTTTTTTTGAAATAAAGGTCCCTGGAAAAAAGGACCAGGAATCACACACATTAAACATTCAAATTTAATAAACACAATTTCCTGACATCCAACATAGTTGAAGATAAAAAAATTTCAGCACATAAAAATAAAAGAAGATGATCGATATGCATAAAGATAACTAATTTAGAATTCCAAAAATAGGCCTACAAGGCATCATCGAGATTGTTCCAGAAGTAGTTTTCTTTGAAATTTATCAAAAATTAATAATGTCTATTACATATTTCTAGAATCTGTTACATATTTCTAGAAATTTAAATGCGTTTGTCATATAGAATGGGATTGGGGCTCCTGCGGACCATAAAATAAATAAGTACAAGAAATAGGATTGTAGAAAGAAGAAGTGGGTGACGGTAGAGAGAAAGACCTGAAAAGAATAAATTTGAAGTTATCAGTCTTTGGTTAGAGATTTCTATTTAAAGAGGTGGAATAACTGGATTGAGAAAGAAAGAAAGATGTGATCAGTATAGACTTACTATGATGGTATCTATTTCTCCCTTTGATATTTTCTTGATGATGCCTTTTTATTGCTCTCGTTGACAACCACTATAATCGTGCCAACCGGTTGTCGCCCTTCGTTGGTGAGCTTGTCGATTCTCCTTTGGAGCGATTCTTCAATGTAGCTTCTCATGGGGGCCACGTTGATTTCATCCCAGATTTTTATGTTGAAAAACTCATTTTCTAATTTCCTTAGATCGATATAAATACTATGCAGAGCCTATTCAATTTCTTCATTGTGTGTCGAATAGTCCACTAGCTAGTTGTCCACGTCATCTCGACCATATTCAAAGATGTCGTAAAACTTTTCTAAAGACAACCCATTTAAAATATCAACTTGTTCATCGAAGGCTTGCTTGGTTAAGGACAAGGAGTTGAGGATTAAGTTTGGGTCTTGAACCTCATTGGTACTTTCGGCTAAGTCTATTTCGGTCAGGTTTCTGAATAATTCTTTTTTCTCTGATATGGCTTGTTCACATGATTCGACAATGAGATGTAGGTTCTTAACTTTCTCTTTCTAGCATGCTTTTAATTGTTTGATCCGGTTTGGGGAGGGGAGATCTTCTTGTCTTCTTCTCAGATTTGAGATGTTGATGACATGGTTGCCAAAAGGGATCACCGTCTCTAGATAGAAAAGTTCTTCATTTTTAAAATCTGCCTGCAAATGTTCGTGCAAAGAATGTGTCCTCGTTCGAAAGGAAGCTATATTTTGTGATGTTTCCTAGGTCTCATAAATTAGCTCCATTCTTTTCTTGATATTCTTCTCCACATAGCCTCTACAGGATGTGAGGAGGCTGGAGGATCCTTTTAACTTGGCTGCAGGGGTGGAAGGCACGTTTTTTTCTAAAGGACTAGAAAACAATGGGGTAGAAATCAAAGCTTCCTCCAATTCCTTGATTCGGTCGTTCAATCTGGAATTCTCCGCTTCAATTCCTCCAATGGAATCATCAAAAGCATATGCGGTTGCTTGGTGAATTCAGGAGATTTGGGACGACGACATGTTCCTAAGGTTAACCTCTGCACAAGATTTCCCTTTCTTGTTTGTTACATCTCTCTTTTCAATAATTAAACTTTTAGATTGGCTGTAAAAAACAACGCTCTGGAATACGAAGGATTCATCTTAGTCAAAAATGTCGGTCTAAGATATTTCCATTGTGGAAATATGGTGCATCGCATCCGCGGGCTGATCAAATCCGAGGAAAACATCATCCACAACAGTCTCAAGTTGCATGTTCTCACTTTCATTTTCAAGCTCTTCCGCTTGCCCTACCACGTTTTTTCTCTTCTTCATCACGAGAATCTTGTGAGAATTATCAATTTTTCCGTGAGGAGGGTTCTTATCTCCTCCTTCGTTTGAAGAATTCTTGGTTGCTTTCTTATTGGGGTGGGACATTGGAGCAATGATTTTTGATGTCGTTCTCTTGGGAGTGCTAGCCCAGGACTGGATACTCTTCTCACCAGAGCCTTTTCCCTATTTTCTGTACAATTCAGTTGTGCTTTGCAATGTCTCTATGTCACCATCGTCAGGAGTAGGAGTGTTGTCGTCATTTTCTCTGTCTTCGTTAAGGCATGTATGGATAAAAGAGCTGCTAAATCCAACTGCTAGTAAATGTTCTATAAAAATATCATTAGGGTCGAACCCTCTTAGCCTTTCAACATATCTTAGGTTCAAGTTATTGAAATGGCCTACGAATTTGTCAATCTTGTTGACGTTCCTGAACACAAAGTCCCATACTTTCCAAGATAGAGGAATGAACTACTTTTTTCTCTTGCCATGGAAAAAATGCAACCATTAGTTGTATTGCCTTTCTATTTCTGTAACAAACATCTTGTCCATGATGTGACATGGAAAGAAAGAAAGAATTTCCTTGGAGCCGAAAATCATTATTACACTGTAATTTTCCATTTGTTCAAGTGTCCCCCTCCTATCCAAAAACTTGGTTGTCTGGTCAGACATCCAGGGAGCATCCTTTCCTAACAATAAATCTTTGAAAACTGAGACAAAGTCATTAAAAACCTCATAAAAACAATGGGAGGCCTTGTGCCTCCACAAGGCCTGGTACCAGAACGTTACTGGGTCGAATTCATAGTTTATCTTCTTAGACAGAGAGAGTTTTGGAAGTGGACAACAATGCACTATTGCAAAAACCAAGTAGGATGACATATAAATTTATTCTCTTCTTTGAATCATGACAATTGGGAACATATTTCAATGGAAATTAGCTTCTCCCAATCAAAAATGGATTGTTCCTTGACCGTGAAATACAAAATATAAAGAACTATGCGGGAAATTCTTGTCATGGATTCCTGTCCTGTTATTCTTGTAAACAAACAGGAAATTTCCCGGAATGGATTTCTAAAGGAACGTACCTGCAAATTTGTGATATCTCCAGGAATTGATGTTGGGTCTTCTAGGAAATTGATTAAGAGGTCCAACCCGTTATCATATTTTTCTAGAAACCGCTTGCAGTCTTGTCCTTTGAAGGTCAATGTTGGCTCCCACAATCTTAACATCTTGCGGAAGACCTGAGGTGACAAAGAAACAGGAGAATGGTCGCGCAGTGGAATAATTCTTTGGCTTGAAATATATTTTTTGACACACCAAGAGACCACCTCCTTATAGTTAAAAACTTTAGGGACATAGCCTGCACGAGCGATTCTAGAGGTCGAAATCACTTTGTTTTGGGTGGAACAAGATGAATAGTAAGAGTATACCCTGGACCACTGGAAGTTCTGGTCCTCACGCTCGAAGATATTCACTGTATCTCCACAGAACTGTTTTCTAGCTATTGCCATAAGTTTACGAGAACGTTCATTTTCTCCAAACAATGTTTGAAATGAAGAGTTGGAAGGGATAATATAACCCTCTGCAAATATTGGTCCAATGCGTGTGAATGGGAGATCTCCTCGTGCCTTTCTCTCATTAATGAAATAATCGACGACTGTTGCATGATGTGTTGTTAGCATTAAAGACCAGTAATTGCATACTTAGAAGTGTGAAGATGGAGGGTATGATGAAGAGCAATTAAGGATTGGAGATTTATTGAACGTCCCAACGTGACGACCCGTGAAAGACATTCCATGTTGTTTGAGATGAACAATCGGAAGGGATAATATAACTCTCCGCAGATCTTGGTTTAATGAGTATTAATGGGAGATATCCTTGAGCGTTTCTCTCATTAATGACAATGTTGATGGTTCCTACATGACGAGCTGTTAGCATCAAAGCTTACTAATTGCATATTTAGAAAGAAGTACAAAGGTGGCAGGGACGAGAAAGAGCAATTAAGGAATGGCTAATTATTGAAAGTGGTCAGCCGAGATTCAAAACAGGGTTACAAGGTATAACGATGAGAGGTGATGGCCCAATAGTCAATTTATATGTCTCGAAAGTTTTGAGTGAAAAACACAAAACACGGAAGAGGGCATGATGGGACAGTGCAAAGGTCAATTTGTATATCATGGAACTCTGGGTACTGTTTGCAGGCCATGGAACATTGGAAGCGCAATCGTGAGCCCACCTGTCTGGGAACCCATAATCGAAAAAGTGGCTAAGTATGGAATAGGAAAACGGTAGGCCAGACTCGTTTTTGCTAATATATTGAAATTTGTAATAGATATCCCATTACATGGCAAGATCTTTTCTACATGTTTCTGGGAAAGTTGTGTAGCGATAGTCAATGTGATTGTCTCGTCAATCCTTTTGACTATTAATGACAGTTTGTATGATTGTTGCATGATGAACTGTTAGCATTAAACCTTGGTCATTGCATACTTTGAAAGAAGTGCTAAGGTGGAGGGCACAGGAAATGATGACTAGGAATTGGAGATTTTGTGAACCTGCCAACCCAAGGATTTGCAAAAGAGATTCCAAGAAATGGACAAGTATGGAAAGTGGTCAGACGAGCTTCAAACTAGGGTGACAAGGGTTCCCTAGGAGACATGACGCCCCGACCGTCAAATTGTATGTCTCGAAACTTTTGAGTGCAAAATGTGTAACACGGAAGACATGATGATGTGGGAGTTCGACAGTCAATTTGTATTTCGCAAAATTCTAGGATATCTCCTCAAGCCTTTCGCTCATTAATGGAAATATTTATGGTACGTGCATGACGACCTGTTAGCATTAAAACTTAATAATTGCATAAACAGAAAGAAGTAAAAAGGTGGCGGGGACATGGAACAACAATTAAGGAATGGCTAATTATCGAAAGCAGTCAACTGGGCTTCAAAATAGGGTTACAAGATATAACCAGCAGAGGTGAGGGCCCAGGGGTCAAATTGTATGTCTCAGAAGTGTTGACCGCAAAATGCGTAACATGGAAGAGGGCATGATGGGCCAGTCCAACAGATAAATTGTATATCGTGGAACTCTGGGTACTGTTTGCAAGTCGCGAAACTTTGGAAACAAAATCTTGAGCCCACCAGTCCGGGAACCTGCAATCGAAAAAGTGTCTAAGTATGGAGTAGGGAAACGGTAGGCTGGACTCGTTTTCGCTAATATATTGAAATTTGTAATAGATATCCCATTACCCGGGAAGCTCTTTTCTGCATGTTTCTAGACAAGTTGTGCAGGGATAGTCAGTGTGACTGTCTCCTCTATCCTTTTGCTTATTAATGGCGATTTTTACGGTTGTTGCATGATGAAATATTAACATTAAACCTTTGTTGTTTCATATTTGGAAAGAAGTATGAAGGTGGAGGGAACATGAAACAGTGACTAGGAATTGGAGATTTCGTGAACTTGCTAACCTGAGGATCCAAAATAGGGTGATAAGGGTTCCCCAGAAGATGTGAGGCCCCGACGGTCAAATTGTATAGCTCAGAAATTTTGAATGCATAATGTGTAACATGGAAGAGGGGATGATGTGGGAGTCTGTCAGTCAATTTGTATATCGCAGAGGTCCGGGTGCTATTTGTAGGTAACTGAACAATGGAAGTGCAATCTAGATGTCGAAATAATTAATGTGCATTAGGAAGGGCGCGAATGTGGTGGGGATGGAAGGGAGCGATAAATGCTTTGAAATTTGTTTTGAACCCGGGTAGAGTGAAGCTTGAGAGTTGGAGGAGCCCGGGGTGGAATTGTAGATCAATGAATTTTTGGGTGCAAGATGTATATCACAGAACACGGGGAAAAATGGGTAAGTATGGAAAGGAACGACGGTCGTTTGGAGTACCGTAAATGGAGGTTTAATGTGTGTTAATGGGAGATGTCCTCGAGGTTTTTGCTTGTTAATTCCAATTGTTTCATACTAGTGTGTTGAGTTGTCACTAGTAAAACCATAATTAATGTGCATTGGGATGGGTGCGAAGGTAGTGGGGATGGAAGGTAGCGATAGATTCTTTGAAACTTTTGTGAACTTGGGTAGAGTGAAGCTTGTGAGTTTGAGGAGTTCAGGGTGGAATTGTAGATCACAAAATTTTTGGGTGGAATATGTATATCATGAAACAAGCGGTAGGAGAGTACGATAGCGCCAACCCCGAGAACTGCGGCCATAAAATTGGCTAAGTATGGAAAGGAACGACGGTCGATCGGACTCATGATGTGAGGATATAGATGGAGATGAAGATCTGTCAGTCCGCCAACCCGAGAACCTGCGATCATAGAAAGGAGACTAAGTATATAACCAGAAAGGGATAATAGAGGGGAACAAGAAAAGGGAAAAAGGGGTAAGTATCTCACAGAAAAACATGTACTGTTTGTTTATTAATGCCAATATTTTTTAACCTCCAGTGAGCTCTCACTAGTAAAAGCATAAATTGCAGATCACAGAAGTTTTGGGTGCAAGATGTATATGACGAAACAGGGGAATAAGAGTTAGATAGTGCTAACCCGAGACCCGGTGGTCAGATAATTGGCTAAGTATTGAAAGGGACGTGGTCGGTCAAGCTCATGATGTGAAGATATAGATGAAGATGAGAATCTGCAAATACACCAACCCGGGAAGCCGTGATCATAGAAATGCGACTAAGTATAGAACCAGAAAGGGATAATAGAGGGGAAGAAGGCAAGGGAAAAACATGTAAGTATAGAGGAGGGAAAAGAAAGGGAGAAACAAACATTTAGTTTCAGCTATGTAATATACTTGGAGGTTGACAAAGACAACTTCAAGTTTAAAGAGAATTTGTTTATATTTATTCCAATAGTATTCATATTAATATATCTTAATAGATTATTTTTGGTCCAAATGTAAACCATCTTCCAATTTGCAGGGTATTTTTCGGCTCACAAATTTCGTTCAAACCCATAAGAAATATATATATATATATATATATATATATATGACGTGACATTTTTTATATGCAAGGATATTCTCAAATAGAAGAAGCTGTAATATATGCACAATATTGAGCATGAACATGATGTCAACACCTGAGTTGCCATGTTGAAATAATCATTAATTGACTCTATTTACGGGGCCCCGGAGAATGAAAGAATAACATGTCCACCCATTTCTCTCTTAAGTATAGGGTGGGCACCACAAAACTATGTCCTGTCATAAATTATTCTTCCATGTAAAATGTAAGGAGCGAATAGAGTATCTTTTATTTAGATCGAAGTGCTGGGCAGGGGAAAAAAAGCTTGTTGTGCATGTTTAACTACAGATCAAAGAGCGTCTTAAATTCTTGTATAAAGAGGTTGAATTCATCTATCAATAGTTGTATAGGAAAATGAGTCAGTTTAAAAAAAATTACAAAAAAATAAAATATTATTAAACATTGGAAAACACCATACAAAAACCTCAAATATTTTATATTCAGATAAACTAGGTTACAAAATACAACTGAGATTATTTCCCAAAATATCTCTCTTGAAATAGTTCAGCACATATTCTCTGAAGTTTACATGCGCTTTCCATAATGACTACGATTGGGGCTCTCGTGGACCAAACAAGCAAACATGTATAAGAATCAATCCTGTAGATAGTCTTTTATAGATTTCAACTTGATCATCAAATGATTTCCTGGTTAAAAACAATGAGTTGGATATCAATTTCGGGTCTTGGAATTCATGGGTGCTGCCAGCTAGATCTATCCCAACTTCTTGAATAGTTTGTATATTCTAGATATGGCATGCTTGCATTAGCCTTTTATTCAACATTCCATACTTTGCTAAGTATTAATTTCCCTCTATCATCGAAAACGTGGGGTTTAAGGTTCCTTCCTTGTAATGTTCCTAGTCATCCACATCTGAGACAACATAGAGATGTGATTCAGGCCCAATTCAAAGACGAGGGAGTGGTTTTATGTGACGTCATCTTTGGGGGAAAATAATTTTGCTAGCCAACAGAAGAAGAGACAAAAAATTCAAGTATCTTGTGACTGGTATTCTCCTTGTATTCGATCGTTTTTTTGGTTGAAAGGCATGCCTGAAGATTTGTATGTTGAATTTCTTTGTTTTATTGCTGTAAATTGGAAGGGACGTTCAAGTCACCTACAAAATGCTCCTTTGTTGAAGTATATAGCTACTTCCAACAACACCATTTTGGCAAGTGTATCAAATGTTGTAGATCACACCAAAATATATCTTTCTTCATAGGAGTAGCAGATATTGTGGTTCACAAAGTGGTCTGGAATATTCAGAAGTGACACCAAATATTACTCCATGCTCGAATATACTCAGAAGGAAATTATAAATTTGGATCCTCATGAAGGTGAGAAACTGTATGATTGGTTGAATCAACATTCTAAAATTATAGAACCTTCTATCTCAAAGTTGTAATAGACTTGAAAGACAACCAAATTCTATCTCAAAGTTTTTTGAGCGACGTTTGGATGTAGTAATAGACTCAACATACAATCAAATTTTGATCATTACTGGTACTAATGTCAAGTGTATCAAGTCGTGACCCCAGGATCTAGGTAGCTTCAACTTTAGGCATCCACACTCGTGATGAATTCAGACTTCAGGTACCTTTAGCTTCAGGCATCCACAATGGCGGTGACTCCAGGCTCCAGATAGCTTCAACTTTGGACATTGACACCGGCGGTGGCAATTGGAACAATGCCATCGATTGCAGGGTAGTAATGCGGTGAACAAGTAGGACTGTCATTGTCAAAGAACTTAGACTACATGGTTGTCAGACCTGCAAAGAGCATCAACTTTAGTGTTGCTTTGTCATGACAATTACAATGTTGTTGTGAGTCTGAAAATATTTGGAGGTTGGGTGTCCTGTGTGATGATGACCTCAACATTAGGTGCATGTCAGACATTTATTGTCTGACATTGAAGTGTTAATGTGATTTCCATAGTCGATGATGGGTCGATTGCATTTCCACAAGCAATATCAATTGTGTAATTAATTAACATCCTTGAAGGACGTGAATCCCAAACAACACCTGAAACTTTTCGACCAATCATGTGTTAAAAAAATACATTATTTTATATTTAAAAAAATAAGAAATTGTATTTTATATGTCCAACATTAGGTTGCACAC
>ML784844.1:349746-365450 GCA_009831015.1 Picea engelmannii
CAACATCTAAACTCAACTCAACTAGTCAAACTGAAGTGTGAACTGAAAGAGAATATTCTCCAGGTGGAATATTCTCTCCTAAAATATAGGAGACTGGATAATGACTAATTATGACTAATAAACAAATAAAAACATTAGGAAAAGGAAATCCTAGGTGTGTGTGAAGTAAATCCAACAAAATATGGCACGAGACATGTTGGATGCAAGGATCATTCAACTAGGATAGAGTGCACTCTCCACTCCATTATTCATATTATTATCTTCATTCACTCCTATCAGTACATATTCTCCCTTTCTCTTCTCTCATTTGTTTACTTAGGGTTCATATGTGTGTGTGTGTGGTTAATATTTTGTACTAAAAATTTGTTATAGTTGTATTGGTCAATGTAAGAATACAAAAAAAGGTTTTTGCCATAGTCTATGATTCATACAAGTTTTTAAAAAAAATTGATGCTTGTCTACCAAAAATTCAATTCTATCCTTTCTAGAGGATTGTGAACTTTTACTAGTATAAAGCCTAAAATGCAGGATCTCAATTCAAAGGAAACACTACCTGGCGTAGAAAATGTTGGGGGCGGGGGGGGGTGTAAAATTGCAGAATTAAAATGGCTTGAAATAAAATGACATGAAGCAAATAAAACTATTGTAATAACTTGCACGAAACTACTACATGAATTTGTAAACTACTATAGAAATGAGAATATCATAGAAAAGAGGGTTATTTTCATTACTTCCATAAGTTCTACATTGAGTTCTACACTTTAAAAAACACGTCAAAACCCTTACCTTATCATTGTTGACGCAGACTCCCGACCCTCTATACGAGATCCGCACAGGATCGTTCTAAATTCTCCTCGAGCCGAAGCGACTCCCTTGGATCCCTATCGGAACCTCACGAATCCGATCCACAGGTCCTTTGTGAAAACCCGCCCTGCACAACTTAACACCAGGCACGAGCCTTGCATCTCCATGCGACCACAACCGGGCCTTAGCACAAGCACCTTCGCAACTCGCGAGTTCGTGAGTCAATGAACTCGACTCCTCTTTCTCCAAACCTTCGATACTCGAAATGCGATACGAGTATGGCTCCTTCCTCGCTAGCACCTCTACAAGTGACCACCGGTTAGGGCCTAACTCTAGCACCCCTCGCAACTCGCAACTTCGCGAGTTGGAGTGTGAAGCCCTTGTGCTCCTCCTTTGTGAAACCCTGAAGCACGATAAGTCAACGATGGGTTGACCCCTTCCAAGGTGACGTGTGTACGCCACTTGTCGCCTACTTCCGTCTTTTCTGTAAGCTCTATGTTTGCGCCACCTATCAACCACGCAGTCCCCACCTAACGAATGTGACGCATGTTCGCCCGAGCCCTTGGTGCTCGACACTTCGCGAATTCTGCAGTCGAAAAGAAACTCTTTCAACCCCCGAACCCTCAATACGTTATACCCCGCGAAGGTTTTGATCCAACGGTTCTCCCGTGACTTGGATCTAACGATCTGGATCTCCTTCCCTGCTCCTCGCAACTCAGGACTTCATGAAACCAAGAATTTGGTCTGCCCTCCAAACTCACGAACCCTGAATTCGTGAAATGATCCAATGACGTGGGTTGAAACGAGATCAATGGCTCATATTGAACCATGATCAACGGTTCACATTGATTCTTGATATTAGGGTGGTGATTTCGTCCAACTCCTAACCACCTTACAGCTCCACTGGATCCTACGGTCCTCGCGATTTCGTGAGCTCTCCATGGAGAATTCTGACCGCCTAATTCACTCCTCAATGGCTTTTGCCCAACGACTGAGTGTTCTCCCTCCTAAACTTAATTTCTATGCGACAGTTTCGATCTCCATATCCCTTTGAACACTTCAAAGGTGTTATCCCTCCTGAGCTTTCACTTGCAAACTCAAGCCTCCAAAAAGAGCCCTGCTCGCACTCCTTGCAGAAAACTTTCAAATAATCTCTGGTTATTTGAGTCTTCGACCCTGTGCACTTCTTGCAATAGTAGTCCTTCAACCTTCACCTTAGTTGATAAATTCTAAGGCCTCAACCAGCCTGTGCACACCTTGCACGGCTCTGTACTTCACCTGCACTTTTGCTGATATGAGAACAATGATATCTCTCCTGATCTTTTTTAGATAAAACTCAGATCCTCGTCAACGCACACCTTGCGGACGTTCAGTGCACTCTTTGCAGGAATTCTCAGAGAGAGAAACAATTGAAACTCATTCTTCCTTTCTTTCTGACTTCATACATTCAACATGAAATCATACACACAACACATCATTGAGATAAATGCATAACAGAGAAACAAATCAATTGTAAACATACCATTCAACAAATGTAAACAGTAATCATCATAACACCATGAAAATTGAGTCAAAGCTTTATATATTAACTCAAGTGTTCATGTACATGGGTTCTTCTCTACAACTCTCTGCTACAGCTCTCCAACTTATGAATTTTGAATGATAATATTGTTACAATGATACAAGGGTGAGGGTGTCTATATCCGTTTTCCCTCCTACACTTCTAAACTGTCTAATCTAACATTCATATCTACCTACTTTACATTAACATACTTAAATGTCTATTACATCCGACAGATGAGAATAATTTCTCCAGATCTCTTCATATCTCCAAGACATAAATGTAAGTATGCTTCTCCTAGCTATTACATTAATGCTTCAGATTTCAAAATTCAAAACATTTTCATAAAAACATGCCCTTTTTTTTTTTTCATCTGTGCATCCAGCTGTTCCTTTGGCTAGGCGTGTGCTTTGGCTTTGTACGATGCTCCTGCATCATACTCCCTCGCTTGAAAATTTTCATGAGCTCCTGTTCATGAGCTCTTGCACAGTCTGTCCATGCTTTTGAATTGCTACTTCATCCTCCCAACTGGCATCTTCAGCTGGATGTCCCTTCCACTTGACCAAGTATTCAAAATACTCCTTCCTCTTGGTCTTTCTGCTAATCCTCTTGTCAATTATTCTTTCCATTTGTGGATTTTCAGCTACAGGCATTTGTTTTGTCCATTGAACTTTTTCTTACTCATCCTCTGTTCCTGCTTCTATAGCTCTGTAAGGGTACAAATCTACAACATTGAATATCGGTGAGATTCTGACCCCATCGGGTAATTCTATCTCATATGCGTTTGCCCCAAATTTCCTTATGACCTTGCACAGTCCAATCTTTTTCATCTTCAGTTTGTTATACGTTCCCGTTGGGAACCTCTCATTCCTCAGATGTGCAAGAATCAGATCACCAACTTCAAATTGAAGTTCTCTCCTATGTTGATCTTCTCTCCGCTTGTATTCTTGACTTGAACTCTGCAATCGCTTCTTAACTCGGTTGTGAAGCTCCTTCATTCCTTCTGCAAAGTGCTCTGCACTAGCACTTTTGAATTCAGCTTGTTCTACCTCTTTCATTTCAAAAACTCCCCTTGGTTGCATTCCATATACAACTTGGAATGGACTCTTTCCTGTGCTTCTATTGAGTGAATCATTGTAAGCGAATTCTGCCTGTGGCAGAATGTGATCCCACTGACTGTGGTGTTCAGTCACTAAGCTCCTTAGCAAATCTCCCAAGCTCCTATTTACGACCTATGTCTGTCCATCCGTCTGAGGATGATACGCTGAGCTAAAAGACAAGTTTGTCCCTATATTTTTCCATAAGGTCCTCCAGAAATGTCTCATGAACTTGGTACCTTGATCAGAAACGATACTCTTTGGTAAACTGTGAAGTCTGACGACTTCCTTGAAAAACAGGTTCGCGATATGAGTTGCATCGCTGGTTTTCTGGCATGGTATGAAATGTGCCATCTTTGAAAATATGTCGACTACCACAAAGATTGAATCATATCCTCTCTGTGTCCTTGGCAGTCCCAATACAAAATCCATGCTCACTGTGTCCCACGACCTTTCAGGTATGGGTAATGGTTGGTATAACCCTATGTTCTACCTTTTTCCTTTCGTGTGCTGACAAATTCTGCACCTGTCCACAAATTTCTTGACATCTGTCCTCATCCCTAGCCAAAAATATGAGCCATTCAACTTTGAGAACGTCTTGTCATGACCGAAATGTCCGGCCAATCCTCCACTGTGTTTTTCCTTCAACAAATTCTCCCTCATGGATCATTTTGGAATACATAGCTGATTTCCCCTGAACAATAATCCATCCTGGATCATGTATTCAGTCCATTGGCTTCTATCCCTGAGAATTGGATTCTCAAATGCCTCATATGCCTCTTTGAAGTCTGGATCATCTCTGTACATTTCTTTGAGGTTATCAAAACCTAAAGTCTTGACTCTGAATTCTTGCATAAGAAAACATTTCCTGCTCAAAGCATCAACAACTTTGTTAGTAGTTCCAGAAATATGCTTAATCACAAAAGTAAAATTCTGCATGTATTCAACCCATTTAGCATGTTTTTGGTTCAACTTCTCCTGTCGAGTCATGAATTGCAAAGCGTGATTATCGCTGTACAAAAAAACTCCTTGGGAACCAAATAGTGTCTCCATTTCTTCAACGCTTGTATGACTACATAGAATTTTTTTTCATATGTGGAGTACTTAATCTTTTCTTCATTTAGTTTTTCACTGAAATATGCGACCGACCTATCGTCTTGGCTTAAGACCGCTCCAATTGCAAGTCCACTCGCATCACACCTGACCTGGAATGTCTTGTTAAAATCTTGCAAAACCAGAATTGGTTGTTCAGTGATCTTCTTCTTTAGCAGATTGAAGCTCTTTTCTGCTTCCTCCATCCAGTGAAAAGATTTATGTCTTTTCTTCACCGTATCCATCATCGGTGCACTAATTCCATTAAAGTTTCAGATGAATTTCCTGTAGAATCTAGCCAAACCATAGAAGCTTCATACTTCAAATACACTCTTCGGTGATGGCCAATCCTTAATCGCCTCTATCTTTTCCGGATCCATATTCAACTCATTTGCAGAGATAACAAAACCCAAATAAATGAGTTCCATCCTCATAAATGATGATTTATTCATATTGATCAACAATTTCTCTTGCTGTAATATCCTCATTACTGCAGCTAAATGATTTAACTGTCCTTCTTCTGTTTTGCTAAAAATTAATATATCATCAAGATATACAATGATGAATTTCCCAATGAAATCCTTCAGGACTTCATTCATCAACCTCATGAAAGTACTGGGCGCATTCATTAATCGAAATGGCATGACAAGCCATTCATACAGTCCCTCATTCATCTTGAATGCTGTCTTCCATTCATCACCTTCTCTCATTCTAATTTGATGATATCCGCTTTTCAAATCAAGTTTTGAAAAAACATTTTCTCCACTCAAGCAATCCATCCTTGGCAATGGAAATCTATATCTGATGGTAACCTTATTGATTTCCCTTGAGTCTGTACACATTCTCCAGCCTCCATCTTTCTTTGGGCTGAGAACTGTCGGAACAACGTATGGACTCAAGCTTTATCGAATCAATCCTTTGTCCATTAAGTCTTGGACCTGTCTCTTAACTTCTTCATTTTCTTGCGGCATCAATCTATACGCTGCTTTGTTTGGTAAATTAGCTCCAGGTATAAGATCGATATGATGACTTATACTCCTAATAGGTGGCAACGAACAAGGTAGTTCGTCCACTACTATATCAACAAATTCTTCTAGCAACTCCTGAATTTCTTCTAGTAGATCATCTATTCTCGTACTGGTCAAAACAATTTTGGGCTTCCTGACCACAAAAAATTGCATGTCTTCCTTCTTCTTAACCTCATTAAGAAGTTCCTTCCCACTCATGAGAAGTACAGTGTTTCTCATTTATGTTTTCACCTCTTTATCCTTAATCGACAACAACATGTGCGTCCTACCATTTTTCTCCAGGGTGTACGTGTTCTTTCTCCCATCATGAACCATGTTTCTGTCATATTTCCATGGTCTACCCAGCAATAGATAACAAACATCCATGGGAATGACATCACATAATATTTCATCTTTATATCCTCCTATTTTAAATTCAACTAAACATTGTTTAGTGACATTTACCTGATGTCCTTTTTGTAGACATGAAACTCTGTATGGGCTTGGATGTACAACAGTCTCCAACTCCAGCTTTTCTACCATCTCTGTAGATACGAGATTGTCTGTGCTACTGCTGTCCACTATGACCTTGCATACTCTATCCTTAGTTTTGCAAGCAGTCCTAAACAGACTGTTTCTTTGGGCTGAGTTCTCTGGTTTCAAGAGAACTTTCCTCATCATTAAGGATCTTCCACCCTCAACATCTTCTGCCTCAACATTCCATCCTTGAGCTTCAGCAATGTGAGTTTCACCACCTTCTTTCTTCTTATCTGGACACTCATAGGATTTATGCCCAATTTTTCCATAGACAAAGCATTTCACTTCACCTCCTATACCTCTTGCTCTTCCTCTGGCTCGAGGAAAAGTATTTCTATCAGCATACTTCCTTCCCTGTGAGCTTCCTCCTCTCTCAAGTTTAGTTTGAGGTTTCTTTTCCTCTTCTTTAGGTTTCTGAGTTCTATCTTGGGCAATTGTTTTGCCTCTAGCTTGACTTCTACCTCGGCCTCTTTGACCTTGCTTTCGGCTCATCTTCTCTTCAGCTTTTAGAGCCATCTGATAAGCATCTTCCACATTTCAAATTGTCATCATGCTCATCTCATATTGAATGTCATATTGCAGACCATTCATGTACCTGACAACTTTTTCATCATCGCTTTCCCGATGACCTGCTCTGATGTTTATCCTGTAGAATTCTTCAGTGTATTCTTTCACTGACATCAACTTCTGTCTCAAATTCTGCATCCTCCGAAACAGAGTGATTTGATAATCCTTGGGTATAAACTTGGCTTTCATCTTTGCAACCATTCTATCCCAACTTTTGATTTTCTGCTTGCCCTTGCAATGTCTGTCAGCCTACAGTTCATCCCACCATAGTGTTGCATGCCCTTTAAGTCTAGTAATGACATGTTTTACTTTCTTGTCTTCCTCAACATCCTCATAGTTGAAGTATTTGTCTAGAGCTCTAATCCAGTCTAGAAGCTCTTCAACATCCAAGTTTCCCTCATATGTGGGAATGTCCATTTTTGCTCTGGCACCTATCCTTGCAACAACCCTGAATAGGCGTTCTTCTGCAGCATCTTTGATTGCAACTTCTTCTCCTTCGTTTCCAGCTTCATTTTCACATTCGGCTTCGCTAATATCCCCAACATCAACTGTGTGTCTCTGTTCTGTCTCCATAGCATCAAGCCTGACACATAATTCGTGCATTTCCATTTCCACTGCTGGATCAGGTAATGGCCTGTCTCTTCTTCTCGACGGCATGGCTGTAAAATTTTCTCCCTTCTCTCTGCTACAGAAAGCAAAGAAATTGTTTTAGGATCTGATACCACACTGACGTAGACCCCTGAACCTCTTTCGAGATCCGCATAGGATCGTTCTAAATTCTCCTCAAGCCGAAGCGTCTCCCTCGGATCCCTACCGGAACCTCACGAACCACAGGTCCTTCGTGAAAACCCGCCCTACACAACTTAACACCAAGCGCAATCCTTACGTCTCCATGCGACCACAACCGGGCCTTAGCGCAAGTGCCTTCGCAACTCGCGAGTTCGTGAGTCGATGACCTCGACTCCTCTTTCTCCAAACCTCCGATACCCGAGATGAGATACATGTATGGCTCCTTCCTCGCTGGCGCCTCTACAAGTGACCGCCGGCTAGGACCTAACTCTAGCACCCCTCACAACTCGTAACTTCATGAGTTGGAGTGTGAAGCCCTCGTGCTCCTCCTTTGCGAAACCCTGAAGCACGATAAGTCAGCGATGGGTTGACCCCTTCCAAGGTGATGCGTGCACGCCACCTATCGCCTACTTCCATCTTTTCTGTGCGCTCTATGTTTGCGCCACCTGTCAACCACGTGGTCCCCACCTAACGGATGTGATGCGTGTTCGCCCAAGCCCTCGGCACTCGTCACTTCGCAACTTTTGCAGTAAAAAAGAAACTCTTTCAACCCCCAAACCCCCAATACGTGATACCCCACAAAGGTTCTGATCCAATGGTTCTCCTGTGACTTGGATCTAATGGTCTAGATCTCCTTCCCTGCTGCTTGTAACTCAGGACTTCGTGAAACCAAGAATTTGGTCTGCCCTCCAAACTCACAAACCCCGAATTCGCGAAATGATCCAACGACATGGGTTGAAATGAGATCAACGGCTCATATTGAACCACGATCAACGGTTCATGTTGATTCTTGATATTAGGGTGGTGAGTTCATCCAACTCCTAACTGCCTTAGATCTCCACTGGATCCTACGGTCCTCGTGATTTCGCGATCTATCCACAGAGAATTCTAACCGCCCGATTCACTCCTCAATGGCTTATGCCCAACGACTGAGTGTTCTCCCTCCTGAACTTAATTTCTATGTGATGGTTTTGATCTCCATCTCCCTTTGAACACTTCAAAGGTGTTATCCCTCCCGAGCTTTCACTTGCAAACTGAAGCCTCCAAAAGGAGCCCTGCTCGCACTCCTTGCAACAAACTTTCAAATAATCTCCGGTTATTTGAGTCTTCGACCCTGTGCACTTCTTGCAATAGTAGTCCTTCAGCCTTCACCTTAGTTGATAAATTCTAAGGCCTTAACCAGCCTGCACACACCTTGCATGACTCTGTACTTCACCTGCACTTCTGCTGATATGAGAACAACAATATCTCTCCTAAGCTTTCTAAGATAAAACTCAGATCCTCGTCAACGCACACCTTGCGGACGTTCACTACACTCTTTGTAGGAATTATTAGAGAGAGAAACAATTGAAAATCATTCTTCCTTTCTTTCTGACTTCATACATTCAACATGAAATCATACACACAACACAACATTGAGATAAATGCATAATAGAGAAACAAATCAACTATAAACATACCATTCAACAAATGTAAACAATGATCATCATAACACCATGAAAATTGAGTCAAAGCTTTATATATTAACTCAAGTTTTCCTATACATGGGTTCTTCTCTACAGTTCTCTGCTATAGCTCTCCAGCTTATGAATTCTGAATGATAATATTGTTACAATGATACAAGGGTGAGGGTGTCTATATCTGTTTTCCCTCCTACGCTTCTAAACTGTCTAATCTAACATTCATATCTACCTACTTTACATTAATAGACTTAAATGCCTATTACATCCGATAGATGAGAACAATTTCTCCAGATCTGTTCATATCTCCAAGACATAAATGTAAGTACGCTTCTCCTAGCTATTACATTAATGCTTCAAATTTCAAAATTCAAAACGTTTTCATAAAAACGTGCCCTTTTTTTTTTCCATCTGCGCGTCCAGCTGTTCCTTTGGCTAGGCACGTGCTTTGGCTTTGTACGATGCTCCTGCATCAATTGTCCTTTCTACAGATCCATTATCCCATACAACTTGATAAGAGTTGTACACGAAATGCATTTCCATCACCAAGACCTGCATGAATCATAAAAGAAAAATTCTTTATATGAGTAAATAATATATAAGCAAATAAACATGCATTTAGTTATGTAAAATACTCTAGAAAAAACTTAAGTGGTCACATACCTTAATGAGCTTCTCTTTGTTTTGAGAATAGGTTATTCTCTACTAAATAAGGCCAACCACATGAAGGTGGAAGCTCATATGGCCCCTCCCCCTCTTCACATCGCTCTCAATTCCCCATACCCAACAAATGATTTTGTTTATATAGAAAACACATAGACATTCATGTATAACTAGGATAGTCATCAAAACATATGAACATATAAACATTGAGGCATAATGTTGTAATTCATATAAACAATGTTTCATACTAGCAACATCGATAAACATCCAAATACAAGTCATGAATTTATAAATCGATTTTTTCTTTGATTTATGTTTTTTTAAATTAAAAAAATGTATGATTGGGGTATCATAATAATCCTTTGACATTGTATTTCTTGCACCCTGTCCTTCTATTGTTTGTGTTTCCATGCGCTCATGTACCATACTTCTGGTACGTCGCTGAGAAGGGCGTCAAGGCATATGTGCAAGGGCGTGAACTGCAACAACAAAAATGATCATATCGATATGTTGAAATATAATTGAAATAACTAGTTCATTATTTTGATTAACATTAAAATATTTCTCTTTACCTATCTCTGTAGTTGTGATAGTTGGTGCATTAATTTCTTTTCCATTTGGTTCCTCTCGCAGTTCACCTTCTTGAGCTACATGCTCTTCCATTTAAAGAAGATAATATATTATAAGTACAAGTCAAGAAATAAATATCTACAATCACAATAAATATTTCTAATTCTGAAGCATACATACCAGAATGGGTACTTTGCTCTCCACTATCATTGGACATGTGCACCCTTGTATGACGTGGTGTCTACTGAATACTGCTAGATTCATTGCCGCGGTTGCACTGTTGCTTGAAAACAAACATAAATACTTAATAACCTCATTTCCTACAATTAATATTACTCTAAACAAATAAAATAATTAAAAATAAGAAAAGAATAATAATTTAAAATATAAATATAAATTTATTCTAAACATTACATTATTATACTATTAACTTTATAAAAATATGTGAAGATGCCACTTACCCCAAAATTAGTTATTAGATTTTGTATCTCTACAATTCTTGCCTTGTCCTTCCGTGTCAAGGGTCTTTTGTGAAACAAACCTAGATATTATATGTTTTCCTTCTTCAAGGCCTTCGCGATAGTTGTTATTGGGTCAGTGGAATAAAATATTTCATCCTCATCAAGATCCTCAGTGGGTGCCTTCCCACGTTGACCATGCCACAATACATTGATGAATAAAATTAATGAGATGAACTTTAACAATTAAGAAATTTAGTTATTGTAGTCATAAGTTATTACTATATTTAACATTTACCCACTGAGGCACAACGGGTGCCTTTCCATGGTCACCCTGGACAGATGTAGCAGGTGATTTTCCACGGTGACCCTGGACAGAAGTTGACACAATAAATCAATCAACAAAAGTTATGAAATTCACTTGTAAAATTAAAAAATGAAATATTGCAGTAATATCAGAAAATAAATAATGAAATTTTAGAAATTTAGTTGTTGTAGTCATAAGTTGTTACTATATTTAACATTTATCTGCTGAGGCACAATGAGTGCATTTCCATAGTCACCCTGAAAAAATGTAGCAGGTTATTTTCCACGGTCACCCTGGATAGAAGTTGATACAATAAATCAATCAACAAAATTTATGAATTTCACCTGTAACATTAAAAAAATGAAATATTGCAGTGATATCAGAAAATAAATAATGAAATTTCAGAAATTTAGTTGTTGTAGTCATAAGTTGTTACTATATTTAACATTTACCTGCTGAGGCACAATGGGTTCATTTCCATGGTCACCCTGGATAGATGTAGCGGGTGATTTTCCACGGTCACCCTGGACAGAAGTTGACACAATAAATCAATCAACAAAAGTTATGAAATTAACCTGTAACATTAAAAAAATGAAATATTGCATTAATATCAGAAAATAAATAATGAAATTTCAGAAATTTAGTTGTTGTAGTCATAAGTTGTTACTATATTTAACATTTACCTGCTGAGACACAACGTGTGCATTTCCACGGTCACCTTGGACATATGTAGTGTGTGATTTCTCATGGTCACCCTGGACAGATGTTGACACAATAAATTAATCAACAAGAGTTATGAAAGTAATTGTAACATTTAAAAAATGAAATATTGCATTAATATCAGAAAATAAATAATGAAATTTCAGAAATTTAGTTGTTGTAGTCATAAGTTGTTACTATATTTAACATTTACCTGCTGAGGCACAACGTGTGAATTTCCACGGTCACCCTGGAAAGATGTAGTGTGTAATTTATCATGGTCACCCTGGACAGATGTTGACACAATAAATTAATCAACAAGAGTTATGAAAGTAATTGTAACATTAAAAAAATGAAATATTGCAGTAATATCAGAAAATAAATAATGAAAAATGAAATATATGCAATAAAAAAATGAAATATTGCAACAATAAATTATAACAATGATTGATCAAAGGTTGATTTGAATGGTATGTAATATATCTACCTCCATAGCCTCACCCCCTCCATCTATTCGATTTAAGTTGTAATCGATCAACAACTCTTCACATGGAACTATTGTTTTGGTTGCACATACAAATATATGATTTCCTTCGCATCCCTCAACTATGCAATTTGGTTTCTTAGTTGTTGCCACTGGTTGTGTACTATTTATAAATCCTGCAATGTTTCCAGAAGCTTTTGACCTTCCATCAATATACATAGTTTTCCCTTTATTTTGATTGTTATCTACTAGTTGTATATAATTTGCGGCAACTCCGCATCTCCGCATACTTCACGTATATCGGACCAACATCAACCAATGATTGTATTTTTATAATGGTCCAACATACTCCATCAATTCAGTTATAGTTCCATATCCGACCTTTATGCCATCCATGGAAAATAACCCCAATGAATGTAAGCACGAAGGAGCAATGCGATACATCCTCCCACTGATGAAGAAATCTGTGTCCACTTCAGGTAGCTCCTTAGGTGCCCATCATTGCACTAGATGTCTATACCTCAAGGGAAACTCAATGTCACCTATTCTCTCAACATCATAATTACATGACCCTTCATTGGCAATAAAAAATTGCATGCGTATACACAATCTTTTCTTTACCTTTTCATATCTAGTTGATCTAGAACCGGTAGATCTAGTACAACACATCTCACTTTCAACCTCTCTTAGTATATCTTGATCATCACTCAAGGAATATAGATCCAACAGATACCTATTTGGTGTTACCTACACTTGTTAAAACAAGAAGATAAGTTATCATGTGAATATAAGTTTGTGGTACCAATGCTCGAAAAAATGAGAATATAAGTTAGCGAGAAAATATTTAGGGAACCCATGTTTTCCTTGGAGAATATACTTGATTTTGTTGTATGTAACAAACTTATTGGGGTCCTTGTTTACTTGATTCATATCATACTTGGCATCCCATTATTGTTATCTTCGTATGCTTTGGGGTGTGAGTTTTCTCTTTTATAGAATGACATTAAAGTCCCAACATTAGAGGTGTATGAAATTCATTAGGATAGAAAGAGGCATTAAAGTCCCAACATTAGGCTTGGGAATTGATGTAGATAGGGTGATGGTTTTGTCAACTATTTTGGATGAAACAAGGTGCTATGATTGCACACTAAGGAGGTCCTCCAAGTGAAGTTGTTGCATGGATAGAGTGTTGGTAAGCATGTGCAAAATAAGAAAATTGTTTCCATGCCAAGAACCAATTGGTCCTAGTAGAAGGAGGTCATTCACACATCCTCTTGTAACGAAATCCAACATTCACACATCCTCTTGTAACAAAATCCAGCAAGAGATAAATCCATTGCAAGAACTCGAGACAATAACGAAATCCAACATTCATAGTTAGATCCATGTTCAAGAGAAACATAAAGATGGCACATTGTTCTAGATTGGTCCTCTAATATTTTGGAGACCAAAAAGCCTCTTAATGGGGAGGCATGTAAACATAAAGTTGCATAAAGTTGCATAGTTGCATAAGTTTCATAAAGTTGCATAACTTCCATAGTTGCATAAACTTGCATATAGTTGCGTAGTTGCATAAGTTGCATGTTGCATAAAGTTGCATAATGATCCGAAATCGGATTCAGAAGCCTGTCAGGGCATGAAAAATGCTCAAAAATGAAAGTGCTCGGAATCCGACGAAACCAACACCATTGCGTCCGGCTCATCTTCCTGATTTCGGTGGTATAATTTTTATGTCAAACAGAGTCCGTATGCAGAAGATATCACATTCTGTCCGCCAAGCCAAACAGGCAAAATTTTGGATGCTGACTGTACCTGTGCATACAGTCCGTACAGGACACGTGTCAGTCCGTACAAGACATGTGGCAGGTCCGTACAGGTGACATGGCAGCACCAGAGGATGACACATGGCAGGTCCGTACGATGAGTCGTGGCAGATTCCGTACAGGACACATGGCGGCTCCAAAGCGTGACACGTGTCAGGCTGATTTGGCATTTTCGGCGCGCAGTTGGACCAATCTCGAAGTGACACATGTCACCACTGAAAGGGTGACACGTGGCAGGGTGACGTCAGCAGGCTGACGTGACAGGCTTACGTGGAAGATGACGTGGCGTACGACAAGGTTGACGTGGCAAGCGACGTGGGGGAATCAGTGATGGACACATGGCATCCTCCGGTTGGTTGACTTGATCGAATTCGATGTTGACACGTGGCACTATTTAAGCGAATGGTTGGGTGCCACATGGCCCAATCAGCGGCTGCCACGTGGCACCCCGGGTTTAGCCAATGAGGGCTATATCAAAAGTTTTTGGGCCCGGGGGATTTGAACCCCGAACCTCCACCTCCGACAACGACTTACCATAGTGCGTGCAACCACTAGACTAGCGCTTATCGTTTAACGTGTGTATGAATTTAAAATTACTTTAATGTGTATTTTGTATTAAACGACGGGGGGTGGGGGCCGGGGCTTAGCCCCGACCCCCGGTTATATGTGTTGTTACGTGACCATAATGCAGAGCTTTGTATATGGCGTGGGAATATATGTCGTTTGGGCGGTTTTAACCAACCAATTGTTTATGCCACGGTTATCCATTTTGCCATGTGACCGATATGCTGGAGTGCGGAAGGGGTTAGGGCCAGCGCTAGCCCTTTGGGCTAGCGCTTGTCCATATCAACGCTCATATGACCTTGCTAAGGGGGGCCGCGCCCAGGAGAAGGGGCTAGCGCCCGTTTTCAAACCATATTATAACTAAAAGTGGGTTTTTCAACCAACTTTAGTTAATTTTAATGTAATTAATCCATTTTTAAGGGTTATTGGGCATTTCTAGAGCCTAAATTCGTGGAGGAAGTTGGAGAGGGAAAACTAACTCCCCCACTATTTAACCAAGACCATTTTGAGGCCATGGGGAATATTTTGGAGAGATTTTGGACGGTTTTGGAGAGCAGAGATGCTGAGGCAAAGCCAGGTCTAAGCCAGTTTGAGGCAGGGAAGCTGTTGAGGTAGAGATGCTGTCGGACGATTTCTGAGAGCTCGGGACATCCGTTTCAGGGGCCGTAAGTTGTGAAAGATTCTAGAGATCTGGGCGAACATGACCAGATCAGTCTGGAAGCCAATCAGCATTGTAAAGATGTACTATTAAGCTTTTGAACAGAAATGAAAAACCTCCCCCACAAGAGAAAAGGCCCGGAGACGTAGGCAAAGTTGCCGAATTTCGTTATCAACCTCTGTGCATTATGGTTTGCTGTTTTTCATTGTGTTTTCAGATCTGAAAATATGTTAATGGCTGTATAATTCAGTTCTTTTCTCACTCTTTCGTTAAGATTCCCAATGGTCAATTAATGCATGCTAATTAAACTCAACCATAGTCATTCGAAAAATCCTAACGGATCAAGTGGTATCAGAGCTAGTTGACGTTTGGATTTGAGTTTTGCATGTTAACCAGGGAAAAGATACAGCATGGTGAAGGTGAGCTTGTTGCAGAGAATCCATTAATTGGATTGAGAAGAAGAGCTTCTCACAGCGAGAAGATGGCATCGGAAGAAGGGATTTCTCAAGATGAGAAAGATTTCCGGAAAACATTCTTTGCCATGTCGGAGATGGTGCAAGTTTT
>ML784845.1:0-16947 GCA_009831015.1 Picea engelmannii
AAGTTTGTGATTTTTCTCTTATAATCTAAAACATAAATAGTAAACCTTGAAAACAAAGTATTAGATATTTTAACCTTTATCCCTCATGATTTCACCTGTTACAAGACAACCCAATATAGAGCCCGACCTTTCAGATCAAACTAGAATTTCTTTAAATTTATTTAACACTATCTTGCAAACAACAAGCACTCGGGTGGAATTAGAACGTTCATGGGAAGCAATTGAAAGGGATATAAGCATCCAGGAGCACTGGGAATCTAGATAGAGACAATTAAGAAACCAACCATAGATTTTCTCTTATTAATTGACACGTTTACACTTTAACTCTCTCTACCTTTTTTTGGATGCCTTGACATTATACTTTAGAGCCTTAAAGTATAAACTAAAGAACAACACCTTAGAAAGCATCATGAAAATAATTTATCCTCCCTTAAATTTCGATCTTCTTTACTTCACCTTCCCTCTGAAATTTGGCTTAGATATCCTTTGGTTACCTGAGTCACTTGTATATTCAATATTCTCAAGTGTGATTCAAAATGAGAGACCCTTGCCTCTTATTTATACTTTCATGTAGCTTCCTCACGGGGTTACCTTCTAACCATCTTAACCCACTTTCCTTATTTTAGGGCTAACCCACTTCTAACCACTTGTCCACTTAATAATTTCTCCATTAAATTTATTATTTAAATAATTTATTTTGTATCCACTTTGACTTATAGTACACTCATCACTTCACTTTATTATTTAAATTACCTTCTAACTATCTTAACCCATTTTCCTTATTTTAGGGCTAACCCACTTCTAACCACTTGTCCACTTAGTAATTTCACCATTAATTTTAATATTTAAATAATTTATTTTGTATCCACTTTGACTTATAGTACACTCATGACTTCACTTTATTATTTAAATAATTTCTTCTTTGCAACCAATTTGACTACTTTGACATTTGGAGCTTCTAAATGACTCATGAGGGTTCTCCAACTTCACATGGCCATAACTCTCTAACCGTGAGGAGTTATGTGATGTTCCACATACCACTGGAAATGGCATGGAATGTAATATCCATATAGAATAGTTTTTCCTTGAAATATATCAAAACTCATACCATTATCCACCAAACAAACTTGGGTCCATTACTCAAACCTTTGTGCTACCAGAATTTTCTACTTGACTTTCTTCAAGGGCTGACATCAATGACAACCAACCCAAATAATGAACCAAACTTTCTTAGATTTAGCTTGGATCACTTGACACTATTCTACACATTGAGACCTTTCCAACAATGCAAAAATGATGTCAATCAGAGCTCATATGAAAAATTCATGTCTCTCACAAGTTGATCTACCATGTTGACCACCACGGTACGAGTGAATGCCACATCAACCCCCATTACTTGGGCATATGGGGCTAGCCACGTACAAACTTTCAATAATATTCTAGAAGTTCCAAAACCTTATCACAATTGATGTTTGACGAAGTCAAAACCCTACCTCTAAATGACTATTAGGTGTTAAATATTGGGTTTCTAGGAGGAGAAGGGGCTCCATTCTCTAGAATTGTATTTTTTCCATAGTTGAGCAGAGCACCTAGGAGTGGTACTTTGAGAGCATAATAGAGGAGGAGAGACTTTGTAGCAGCCATGTAGGCCACAATGTCAAAGGAAACTCCACCGAGAGTGCCTGTTTCTTTGTACATGCATTTGAAGAAAAGAGGGCAGAGCAATCTCACCTTCTAGCTGAGTTTTCTCCTTTATTAGGTTTCTCAAGTTATATATTGTGTTTATTTGTGCATGGTGAGTGAGTATTTATTTTTGTTCCTAATTTTTTTCATTTCATCTATTTCATACATTTTAAGTAGAAAACCAATAATTAAAGAATTTGAGATCTAAAAGAAAATAACCTTCACAGTAAAGATTTTACTATTTTATTAGATTTGTTGTGACAAATTGTCCAATGGAATATCCACGATAGTTTACAAATCATATTGGTATCAGAGCATGTTTTCTTGGGGTATTTTTGGAAAGTTGCAAGGATGTAGAAATTAATTTAAGAAGAAAGTTGTAAAGCCCTAGCCATGGCCGACGAATATGTTCATAAAAACCCTCAAGATCCAACAGAGGAGAGATTTGTTAGGCTAGAAGAGTAAGTCACTGACATATCTCGCAATGTGTCCCTCCTCATAGCGGCTCTAGCAAACAAGATTGAACTATTCAGAGAAGTTGGAGGCTTGAACTCAAAGATCAAATCAGATGGGAAATTGGGGGATAAAAAAGACCCAAAAAAGGAGTTGCGAAAAGAACCCAAGAAAGAGTAGTCAAATTCCAGTACCATAAACCCTTCATAGTATTTATTCAAATTGGAAGAAAAAATGGACATAAAGTTAAACCAAGGTGAGATCAATGCATTAAAACTAAGTGATTTGTTGCAACAACTAGAAGTTTATTTCGACATCCACCGTATAGATGAAGAACAAAAGATACCATTTGTCAGAATGAAGTTATAGGGTCATTCTTTAACATGGTGGAGAAGCCATATAGAAACACTTAGGTTGGAGGGTGATCTACTAGTAACTAGGTGGTAGGACTTCAAAACCCTCATCAAGTCCCAATTCTACACTATCGGTTATGTAGAGTACTAATGGATTTGGTGGCACTACTTTAGGCAGAAGCAAGGGTGGAGTGTACAAGTGTACACCACTGATTTCAGAAAGAAGGCTAGCATGTTGGGTATCTCTCCCAAGAGCTTAGATGTACTCCTCAAGTATCTAGGGGGTTCACATAGTCATATACAAAATCAAGTGATGCTTTTCAAGCCAAGGATAGTGGATGAGGCATGTGTATAGACACAATATCCCAAAAACATAGGCCACAAAAAAGGGAAGCCAAGCGGTTCCAAGAAGAAATAACACAAGGAAGCTTCCAAGGAGGGGAAGAAGAAGTAGAAAGGGGGAAAGGATAAGAAGATGACGACTACTTCACATCAATGCAAGGATCCTAGCAACCGTTGTAACCATTGCAATATTGATGGGAACATTGAGGGAAAGTGTTGGAAACTACATCCAGAGTTGAACTTGAAGAACCGCAAGAAGGATGCAAAGAAAAAGAATCTTCTAGCCATGGATTTGAGTAATCAGGTTGAAAGCAGCTCCAATGTATGAGAATATCGTCTGCACATTAGTGCAGAAGGAGGTGAATATGAGTAGCCTTCATCACTAGAAAGAGAAGAAGATGACCAAAATATTCCACATCAAGATCTAGGTCAAGAAGACGAAGGTAGATGTTTTGTACTTCGGTTCAAAGGTTAATATCACACCAATAAATCGAGTCATCACGCTTGGATTGGAGGTTCACAATCATCCTAGCACATATCCATTGGGACGGCTAAGAAAGGATGCAAAGATCAAGGTAACATAATAGTGTAAGATTAAATTTGTTGTAAGTGTTGATTTTATTGATGAAGTAGAATTGGACATAGTACTCGTTAATGTATGTGGAGTAGTGTTTGGAAGCCCCTACATGTATATGAGGGATGCAATCTTCATCCAGAGAGCTATTTCTAAGAAGAGATGTGGCTGTTACATGCATTTGTCTGAGAAGAATGATTACAATGAGGCCCCATAAGACTTTTTAACATTACTCATGAATTCCCAAACCCTAGACATTCAAAAACCTAACCCTAGGAGATGAAAAGCCAAAAGTTATGTGAGCCTCGATGGGTAAGTTGGTACCTCAACTTCCTAGGGTCATAACTTTTGTATACGACCTTCGTTTTAGGCATGTGATAACCTATTGGAAAGATATTTTTGAGAACGACATTATGCTGTCAAACTTTGACTTTGTTTACAGTTTGATTGTGGTAAGCCCAAAAAACACTGTTCAGGGCCCCAAAACGACCCTTGAAGTACATAACGATGTAATAACATGAAAAATTTCAAAATAAGCCAGTTGGAATAGGTGGGCAACCACCAATATCCACCTTGATGTTGTGTATGGATTTAGGATAGACCTGGAAGTGAAGAACCCACAATTACAAAGAAATGTCATCATTACAAAGAAACATGTTGAATGAAAAATTGTCAAGAGGAGCTAGTTGGAATATGTGGGTGGCCACCAATAACCACCTAGATCAGTCCTCTCCCTTTAGGAAGCAATGGTCTCCATTGTGTTGAGTGCCCCCATCATTTGAGAAATTTTCTATTGAATTTGGATCTGGGTGAGCCATTTGCCATCAGTTTGAGGGTGGAAGGCAGTGGATTTAGTGAGATTGGTGTCAAACAGTGAACATAGACTCGACCAAAATGTGCTGAGGAACCTGTTGTCCTGATTAGAGATGATGGTCTGTGGTATCCCAAAATGGACCCACACTTGTTCGAAGAAGAGCTTGGAAGTATCTTTCGTTTTGATTCTCTTCTTCCAGGTTGTGAGAATGACCATCTTTGAAAACCGATCAACCACCACAAATACACAATCATTGCTTTTTTGGGTGGACGGAAGGCCAGCCATGTAATCCATCAAGATGGATTCCCAAGGTCTCTATAGAGTAGGAACATGGGTGTATAATCCTTTCTTCTTGATGGTTAGCTTGGCAATGGCACATGAAGTGCAAGATCTGATATACTTGTTGACGTCTTGTCAAAGTTTTGGTCGATAAAAATGTTTCTGTAGAATGACCACAATTTTCTCCACACTAAAATGTACTGCCATCCGATTGTAGTGAGCCTCCCAAATTATCTTTGCACTATCGCTTGTAGGAACACATAGGTGGCCCATATGGCATAATATTCCATCATGAAAGTGAAAATCAGTGACATTCGTGCTTGTACCCAAGAGATGATAGGTGGTGGCGAAGCCAAGATCTCGCTCCTAAAGTTGGGGCTACTCAAATGCCTCATGCCCACAGGACTGGAGCATGGTGGTGAGTGCATCCATGTGAGGTCGACTGAGGTATTTAGCAACATGATTTGTGCTCCCTGTCTTATACTTGATGTTGAGATGGAATTGTTGCAGGTATGTGGACCACTTTTAATGGCGATTGTTCTGCAACTTCCCCTATGTTTTTATGAATTGCAGAGGCTTGTGATCAGTGTGAATGATTGTCTCCTTTCTCAGAATGTAATGTTTCCATTGATGACAAGCTTGCATAATGAAATATATTCCTTGTCATAGGTGGGGTATTTCCGAATGGTATTTGAGAGTGTCTCACTATGGTATGCTACTAGATGACCGTGTTGAGTGAGAACTGTGCCTACAACATAATCGGATGCATTAGTCTCAATATCAAAAAAATTTTGTAGATCGAGTAAGGAGAGTAATTGAGCTAAGCACAAGAGATTCTTCAAATCATCAAATGCTTGTTTCTGTGCCTTCCCCCATGCTAACTTTGCCTTGCCACCACCCTTGGTCACTTGGATGAGGGCCCATACAATATGGGAGAATCCCAACATGAACTGTCAGTAGAAGTTGGCAAGTCCCAAGAAGCTCCGAAGCTCAGTTAGCGTGGTTGGGGCTGGACAGTCACAGATGACTTCGATCTTAGATGGATCCACATGTACCCCATGCTCATCAACAATGTAGCCCAAGTATTGGACCTTGTTCATGCCAAAGTGGAATTTTTCCAAGTTGGCATATAGCTTGTGTTGCCTCAGAGTGCTCAAAACCTGTTGAATATACTGCAGGTTCTCCTCCCAAGTTTTTTTGAAGATGAGGATGTCATCTAGACATACCACCACAAAACCGTTGGTGAAAGGTCTCAATACATCATCCATAAACCTCATGAAAGTTCCAGGTGAATTTGTTAAGCCAAAGGGCATGACCAACCATTCGAAGAGACCTTCTTTAGATTTGAAAGATGACTTCCATACATCAGTCGGTTCGATGGGAACCTAGTAGTAGCCAAAATTTAAGTCATTCTTGCTGAAATTTTCCCCCCACTTGAGTTGGTCAAGAAGGTCATCAATTCGAGGAATTGGGTATCGGTTCCTGACTGTGATTTTTTTTAATGCTCTGTAATCAATTCAGAGCCGCCAGGTCCCGTCTTTCTTCTACACCAGTATAATAGGGCTTCCGCAAGGGGAGGATCTAGGTCTGATGTGCCCCTTTTGAAGCAGCTCTTGGATATGACGTTTGATTTCGTCATTTTCCATCAATGAGCGATGATAGACTGGCCCATTATCCAGAGGTGCACTAAGGGTTAGATCAATTGGATGCTTGACTTGGCAGTGCGTCGGTACCCCGGTGGGTGAGGAGAAGATGTCTTTGTACTCTTCCATGATCTCGTCCAGTTACTTCTGCTGCAAAGAGAGGCTCTCTGTATAGGTCATGGATGTGGCAGAGACCTTCTGCTTATTGTGAGCATGAATCACAAAGAAGATGAAATTCCCGGTCTATGAAATGATCTTACTGCATTGATTAACAGAGATTAGAGAAATAGCAGTAGGTGACACTACCTCTGGTATCTTGTACAATTGTCTACCCAAAGTAATAATAACACTGCGGGGTCTAGACTCATACACAACATGTCGTTTCCACAAATATGGTTGTCCTAAAAGAACATCACAAACTTCAAGGGGAGAAATATTACACAATACCTCATCTTTGAAGGGCTTGATGTCATAGGTAAGACGACATTGTTGGTTGATGCGAAGATCTCTTCCTTGGCGAAGCCATCCGATCGTGTAGGGTTGCGAGTGTGGTGTCATCGGCAAGTCCAGCCGCTTGACGACCTCTGCTGAGATCATGTTCTTCTAACTGCCGTTATTGACAATGAAATGAAGTAGACCCTACTTTAACCACACTTATGAGTGAAAGAGGCGTTCCCCTTCCTCTGGTTCTTCTGGTTCTCTTGGCTAGACTTTGGTGGTAGCGACAATGGCGTTGGGTTTGGAATCAATAATATGCTTCACTCCTTCTAGATTTGATTCAGAGTTAGAATCTGCCTCTACCTCTGAAGCTTTCAACTCGACCACCAATGACTGTTTGGAGTGACATTCTTCAGTGTTGTGCCAAGGGATTTTATGGTATTCACACCACTTTCATGTGTCCTTCTTCGACTTCTCATTACCCTTATTGTGTTGCGGATTTGACTGGTTGTCTTGAGAGTGGCCATATTTTCTTTGTCCCTTTTTTTTTGGGCTAGGGCCACCTTTTCCCTGCTTCGGCTATGAGTAGTTTCCAGATCCAAAATTTTGCCTCTTCTGCTTAAATTTATGCTTGATCTTGACAACCTATCTATAAGCCACACCTAATGATGCGATGTCCAAAAAATCCATTTCTATATGAATGTATATATGTAGGAAGTCACAGTATTTGAGCACCAGATGTCATTCAAAGTCTTTGATACCCAATTTGGTGCACATGGTATGGAAAATAATCCTGAAATATGGTACTGTCTGGTCCCTTTCCTAACACAGTGTGGTCCATCTTGTTTACTGGTCCTCGTAGCTTCCAACATGTAGTACTGTTCATTAATGGAATCCCTAAAGGAATCCCATGTTGGGGTGACCACAAATATTGCAGATTCCTCTATGGCCCTTTGCTCATAGTAAGTATCCCACCAGTCCTTAACATGGGGGACGACCTTGAGGAGTGAAAAAGTAATATTTTCCTCGTCGAAAAAATTGTGGTTCGAAAAATATCCTTTGAGTAGATTCAACCATTTATCTACAACATCCACATCTATTAGTCCTTCAAATAATGGAATATCAAAATTAATTTGTACCTTTAAGGGGGTTGCATGGCCGCTTGATGAAGATATGTCTCTTGTGGCCAGCCACAGAAGGATCTATGCAAAGTTGTCCATCATTTCATTTCTTTGTCACACAAGGGATTCCTGTAGCAACATTTTAAAAGGATATCCTGCTCCATCATCTTTCTTCTCGTCCCACATGATTTTTTTTTGGGCTCGGCATGATCGATATTGCAAAGGCTCGCCTGGTTCAAGTCCTAAATTCTTGTACCCAAATCTTCTCGGGGACATGCACGAAGAAAAATAAATGAAGAGCATACCACTCTAATACCAATGATCCAGATTTATGAGTGGAACGAAATGAATAAAAAATTGAATACAATAACACAGAGATACAAACAACAAAATATATCCAATGAACAATAAATTCTATTGAATAAATAAAATAGGCTGAAACTGTAAAACTGAAGAACTAAAAACAACTTGCTCGAATGGTCGTAGCTATCTTTGATAAGAGATGCGGCTGCTACACACATCTATCTGAGTAGAATGATTACAATGAGGCTCTATAGGAATTTTTAACATTACTCATGAATTAAAAAACCCTAGACATAAAAAAAACCTAACCCTTGGAGATGAAACACTAAAAGTTATGTGGGCCCTGATGGGTAAGTTGGTACCTCAACTTCCCAGGGTCGTAAATTTTGCATACTACCTCTGTTTTAGGCGTGTGATAGCCCACTAGAAAGGTATTTTCAAGAATTACACATTATGCCATCAAAATTCTTCTTTATCTCTAGTTTGATTATGGAAAGCCAAAAAAAACACTGTTTAGGGCCCCAAAACAGCCCTGGAAGTACAACAAGATGTATTGACATGAAAATTTCCAAAATAAGCCAGTTGAAATAGTTGGGTGGTCACCAATATCCACCTGGATGTTGTGTAGGGCTTCAGGATAGCCCCAGAAATGCATAACCCACAATTACGAAGAAATGTCACCATTACAAAGAAACGTGTTGAACTAAAAACTATCAAGAGGAGCCAGTTGGAATAAGTGGGTGGCCACCAATATCCACCTAGATCAGCACCTCACCTTGTGGCTCACCTATCATAATTGTACCAAAGAATGATGGGACTTGGAGAATGTGAATTGACTATAGAGCATTGAACAATATTATACTAAAAATTTGATACCCTCTACTCTAGATCGACGATTTATTAGATCATTTGCAATGTGAAAAATATTTCACCAAGTTGGAACTCAAATAAAGATACCACTAGGTACACATCAATGAAGAAGATACCGAAAGAATGCCTTCAAGACAAGGAAAGGTTTGTATGAATGGTTGGCCATGCAATTTGGTTTATGTGATGCATCAACTACAATTATGAGACTAATGAATGATGTATTATGCCCATACATAGATTCATTTGCTATAATATATTTGGATGATATACTGGTTTATAGTGCTACCTAGGAGGAGCACATCTCACATCTTATGTAGGTGTTAGAGACACTGAAGAAGCACCAGATGTTGGCTAACCTCAAGAAATGTGAGTTTTCTCAACAATATTTGGTGTATTTTGGGTATGTGATTGGTGGTAGGGAGCTCAAGATAGAAACCGTAAAGATGGAGGCCATAATGAAATGACTAGTTTCTACAAATTTCACTGAAATTAGAAGTTTTTTTGGGGAAACACAGTACTTACATAAGATACCACTAGGTACACATCAATGAAGAAGATACCGAAAGAATGCCTTCAAGACAAGGAAAGGTTTGTATGAATGGTTGGTCATGCAATTTGGTTTATGTGATGCATCAACTACAATTATGAGACTAATGAATGATGTACTATGCCCATACATAGATTCATTTGCTATAATCTATTTGGATGATATACTGGTTTATAGTGCTACCTAGGAGGAGCACATCTCACATCTTATGTAGGTGTTAGAGACACTGAAGAAGCACCAGATGTTGGCTAACCTCAAGAAATGTGAGTTTGCTCAACAATATTTGGTGTATTTTGGGTATGTGATTGGTGGTAGGGAGCTCAAGATAGATACCGTAAAGATGGAGGCCATCATGGAATGACTAGTTCCTACAAATTTCACTGAAATTAGGAGTTTTTTTGGGGAAACACAGTACTTACATAAGTTCATAGCTTCATTTTCAGCAGTACCTACACCACTCCACACCATAACAACAAGTGGTAAGAGTTTCTAGTAGGGGAAGAATCAACAAAAGGCTTTGGATGAGTTGTAATGAAAATTCAATTGAGCACCAATTCTCGCATTTCCAAACTTTCAAAATCCTTTTGAAGTGGAGACATATGCAAGTGGCTATGCCATAGGAGCAATTTTGATGCAAGGAGGAAGGCCTGAATGCCATCATTTTGAAATATTTCATGGAGTGGTTCTCAACTACCCTACCTATGAAAAGGAACTATATTCCCTTGTTCAAGCTACCAAGAAGTGGAAGCAACGCCTGATGGGAAAATAGACCATAATCCACACATATCACCAACCACTATAGTATTTGTAGGCCCAGAGTAAGATACAACAAACCAAACATTATAAGTGGATGGGATTTTTACAACAATTTCATCTAGTCATAAAGTACAAGAAGGGAAACACAAAGAGGTTGGTAAACATTCTTTTAAGGCCACCAACATCCAATATTACAGCTTTGGCAACTCTAATGCACATGGAGCCTTTTACCCATGATGTATACATGGAGGAATACATAGAAGATGAGTACTTCAAGGAGGTGTTTCAACATATATAGGGCCAAATTCATATAAACGAAGGTGAGAACAAGGTTGACTATCATTTCCAAAATGCATTACTCTACAATCTCAAGATCTATGGCCCTAAAGGTGAACGAGTCAAAATTATCAAAGAGGCTCACACCTCCAAGGTTGTAGGATATTTTGGTGTTGGGAAGATAGTTGCCAACTTACAGAGGTATGTGTGTTGGGCCATAATGAAATAATATGTAGCACAATATATTAGAGGATGCATATTTTTTTGTACCAGCAAGCACAATAATAAGAGGCAAGGTCCATACCATTCCTTACCTGTACCCATTGGAACTTGGGAAATAATTTCCATGGATTTTGTTGGAGGTTTACCAACAACCATAAATGGACATGACTATTTATTTATGGTGGTTGACAAGCTCAACAAAATGTGCATTGTCATGCCTTGTAAAAATACCTTCAAAGGACAAGATGCAACAAACATGTTCTTTGAACAGGTCTAGGTGCACTTTGGGATACCAAGGAGCACCATCTTAGAGAGAGATACCATATTTCTTAGTACATTTTGGACTACATTGTGGGAAAAGTTGGACACTAAGTTGAATAGATCTACAACATTACATCCACAGACAAAGGGGCAAACACAAGTAGTCAATAGGAATTTGGTGCAACTTTTAAGGGGTTAGAATCAAAAGCATTCGAATACCTAGGACAAAAATATGATCTACATACAACACTCTTATAATAGAGCAGTCCACACTTTTATTGGTAATTCAACTTTTGAAACTTGCTTTGGATATTTTCCACCTTCACCCTTGGATGTTGTATGTGGATGACAAGGAGTTGTGAGGGAGGACTTCACATGAGATGCATTGTGAGAAAAAAAATGATGAGAAGATTAGGAAAATCCATTTGCAAGTATAGAACATGTTGAACAAGTCACATGAAAAATACAAGGCTAGACATGATCGACACGGAACCGATAATTCATTCAAAGTGGGAGGCAAAGTTTGGTTACAACTAAAGAAGGAAAGACTACAAGGTCCTTGTAAGAAGATAAAGGCTCTACAGTATGGACCTTTCAAGATATTTGAGAAGGTGGGAGATAATGCCTATAGACTTAGTCTACACCCATACATGCACATTTTCTCAGTAGTGAATGTGGAGAATATCAAACTCTACAAGCCTTCCATGTTGGATCAGGAGGAAGAGCAGGTCCTACCTTCCATAGATGAATTAACACCATATGCTCATGAAAGAGTTAGTAGAGGACACATTTTTTCCAAAGCGGTCCAGAACTATAAGACAGGGGAAACATGACCTTTGGTAGATTAGATTGAAAGGACAACTTCCAGGCAAAGCAAAGTGGAATTCTAGGGAGAAGGTAAAGGAAAAAATTCCTTACCTCATTTAGTAAATATTTTAGGTACTAAAAGGATCCCTAAATGGGGATGTATGATCCATATTAGATCATTATATTATTTTTTATCTATCCTAGTGCTTCTAGAGTGGAAAAATTTGGAAGAATCACCTTGCAAGGTCATTTCAATGGCAGGTCCCAGTTTGGAAAATTGGGGTTTGAAACCTTTCATAGCCATTTTGAGGCATCAAATGACATTTTTGGGGGTCAAAAATTTCTTAGCTTTATCTTAGACTCCTTGACGCTATTCTACACATCGAGATCTTTCCAAAAATGCAAAATCACTTCAATTGGAGCTCGTATGCATAGTTATGCCTCTTGAAAGTTGATCTACCATGTTGCCTACCATGGTATGAGTGGATGCCACATATCCCCCATTACTCATGCTTATGGCACTAGCCACGTACAGACTTTCACAAAGATGCTAGAAGGTCCAAAACCTCATCGCAATTGAGGGTTGAGGAAGTCAAAACCCGACCCCTAGATGGCTATCAGGCGATGTTAAATATTGGGTCACTAGGAGGAGAAGGGGTTCCATTCTTTAACATTATATTTTTTCCATAGTTGAGAAGAACACCTAAAAGTGGTATTTTGAGAGTATAATAGAGGAGGAGAGATTCTGTAGTAGCCATACAGGTCATAGTGTGAAAGGTAACTCCACCGAGAGTGCTTTTTTCTTTGTACTTTCATTTGAAGAAAAGAGAGAAAAGAAACCTCACCTTGTAGCTAGGTTTTATCCTATATTGGGTTTCCTAGGTTGTATCTTGTGTTTATTTGTGGATGGTGTGTGAGTATTTATTTTTGTTCTCCATTTTTTGCATTTAAGCTATTTCATACGTTTTAAGCATAAAACCGCTAATTAAAGAATCTGAGATCTAAAGGAAACTAGCCTTCACAATAAAGATTTCAATATTTTATTAAATATGTTGTGATGAACTGTCTAGTGGAATATCCACGACATTTTACAGATCACTTAAGGATAGTTACAACAAGAAGAAAATTCATTCCAAACATTAATCACAACAATATTAGCCAGAGACCTACTCAAACTCTGTCTGAGATTGAATTCTATGAAAAACATACACATGGACTCACTTTACTTCCTAAGAAACACACAAATATTTCAACACAACCATGCATACACATTTCCTTCACCATACTCTTTACCACAACCACACACATCTCACAATTGATGCAAATATATTCCTAAAATCAAATGTAATTATGACTTATAAAACACCATAAGCCAAGTTGTAAGTAAATTTCTAAGCATGGTAAGAGCACTTATCTAAAATTGAAACTGCTGAGCGAAATGACTGAGCGTGAGAAATTTTCCACCCAGCCATAGGCTCATGTACATTGGTCCTTTCTATAACTAGCCCCCCCCTAGCCAGACCATGATAACACAAGAGTGAATTCATCAACACTCAAACAACTAGTGGTCAATTGACAAACCCTCTTACATGTATAAGTTTAGTAGGGATTCCTTTCTCCATTAGGTGTAGGGTCTCCACAATTTCTAGGCACTCCTTTGTTGGCTTGCAAACTAGTTAAGGGGGTTCCTTCACTGCTTCACAATCCCTTAGTGACTCCCCTCCCTTGTGCTTATCCTGCGCACCCATCTCAACAACAAATTGTACCATTCACACTCGAAGAGCTCAGGAACTTCCCCATGCTAGGTTAGGACCTCGAATAAGGGATTACTAACTTGGCTCTCACATATGGTGGCATGCTCACAAAAAGACTTTTCTTTGCATGCATAGATTCATTCTCTTTGCATGCCAAAGTTTCACTCTCGCCTCCCATAGAATTGCGGTTTTTTTCCTTTTTCCATTTAGATGGGGTTGTCCATGATTTCCAATGGACATACTCACTCCATTCCCTACATTTTATGTTGAGAGGACTCTCTCAAATACCACCCTAGGCTCAATAATTGTCGCGAGGAGACACTTCATCCACCTAAGTTTTTTCCTTCAATGCTTTGGGATTGAGGGAAAAATGAGTGGGGTGTTTTAAAATTAAAACATCAGTCAAATGGTTTGGACAATAATGACTTGGAATTATTTACAATATGAACCCCCAAAGTCCCCTTGCTATTCCCTGCTTGTTGTATCATGTTCTATATAGGTGATCATGCCTCACTTAATTGTTTTGTGTCCTCATTAATTAAAAATAAAATACATATACAATGTTTTTGATTTATCCATTTCAACTTGGCATGGTAACTAAATATTCATGTTGAAATAATCAATGTTAAACATAACTAATTACAATTTAAACATGGGGTCAAAATGGGTATGTTACGATATGAGTCTTTTACCAAAATGTCAAATCAAGCGCCTAGCAAGGTACCCATGTTGTATGCGTTTTATTTAGTAAATTCCACTTCATATGAAATAATAATACATTGTTGGGGGAATGAAACTCATAAAAAACTACCTAGGGATATAAGTCTTTGACCAAAATGCAATATAAAAAATGTATGACAATGTACCCTTAGAGATATCCATGGTATATAGCTTAAGAATATGCCAATGGGAGAATGGAATTCATCACAATATTCTTGTGGATTTTTTTTGAAATAATGTAACTGCGAAGAGTATTCTTATTATTATTGTTATTTTATTCATAGGATTAATCCCCATTGTGGATTAATCATGTCGGTAATTGTATTAGGACCAAATCCCCTTTTGCGGATTGGTCAACGGATAATTGTAATAGGTAGAATAAGAAGTCAGCCCCAACAGTTATTATTGAGACCCAGAATTAAATTAAAGGTGGGTTTACCCACCCAGAGTGAGAGGTTGGCCCTGCCAGTGAAAACCCTTCACACGTGCCAGTCTTGTATATATAGAGAAGCTATCACCTCACTTTATCACACAACACACTTGCTCATTCTTAAGAGGCAAGATGCAACTTACCAGTGAGAGAGAAGGAGAAGAGTGGCACATCTTTTGGAGAGGACTATATATATTGGTTTGAGTTATCTCTTGAACATTGTATTAACAATTTATGATAAGGAAGTTTTTGCTGGGTTTTCTTCCCCTAGAGGGTTTCCTAGGATAAATGCCATGTCTCTTGTGAATGTGTATTTCTCAGTGATCTTGTTATTATGTTTCTCTTATCTATTGAAATGCAAAGAACTATAATAATGGAATAAACATTAACATGGTATTAGATCCAACCTGAAGGAAACATATTTCGCAAGAGAAAAACGTCACTGTTGCAGTACCTGCAAATTAGGGTTTTGCAAAAGTGAATCTTTTCAGCCCTAAAACCACCTAGAAAGTTGCGCCCTCCCCCAAGGATCATTTTGGCACTTAGAGCGCACCTTTTCAGTGGATGGATCTTCCACAAAGTGAAACCCTAGTTTCAAAAAAGTACCAGAAGTACCAGAAAACCAGTACCAGAAGTACCAGAGTACTAGAAGTACCAGAAGCACCAATCCAGAAATCCGCAGATCAGATTTGAAGGGGTAAAAATTGGATTTTCTCAGATCCAAGTACACCAGGCTACTCACCTTATCCAAGTGCACCTCATGGTAAGGTCAAAATTTGATTTTAAGCATTTTCATTTTTTGGTCATTTTCATAGCCTCAAGTACAAGATGTCTACAAGCACAAAGCTTGTTGAGAAACTAGAAGGCATAGACAACTTCCATGCGTGGAAGTATAGGATCAGTCTGATCCTTGCAGAGAATGACCTAACAAAATTTATCAAAGAAGAAGTGGAGGAACCTAAAGATGCCATAGAGAAAGCAAAGCATCGTAAGGACTCAATCAGGGCTTAAAGAATCATTGCAGATTCAATCAAAGACCACCTGATCCCGTATATATCGTCCAAGAAAACTCATGTTTGACTCTCTAAGAAAACTATATGAAGGAAAGAACATCAACTGAAAGATGAATCTAAGATCTCAATTGAAGAATACCAAGATGCAGAAAGGATAAATGATTCAAGAATACTTCTCCCGAATCTCATAAATTAAAGAACAGTTAAAAGCGATTGGATACACCATCAATGAAGACAAATTCGTAATAACGGCCCTAAATGGTCTCACAAGACCTTGGGATGATTTCATCTAGTCGGTATGTTCCAGAAAGGAGAAACTACAGTTTAAGAGCCTATGGGAAGAATGCATCCAAGAAGAGACAAGGGTAGCCAACCATGAAGCACTACTAGCAAGGGATGATGATCAAGCCCTAGCTACTCATACAAAAGGAGGACGGAAGAAACCCTACTTCAAAAGGGAATCTCATAGAGAACCTCAACCATCAAACAAATTCAACAACCAAGAATCTCACCCAAGAAATTTTCAGAGGAAAGGACAACGCAAGGGATGAGATCTCTCATCTATACAATGCTATCATTGTGATAAGATGGGACACAAGGTGAATTCTTGTCTAGTCAGAAGAGAAGAATACAAAAGGAAGCATAAAAGGAAACATGCTCACATAGTCGAAGATGAAGAACCACCTATGAAGATGATTAAGGACCATGTCTTGATCTCAACTCTCGCAGGATCTGTATCACCTGGAGAGGACACATGGCTCATTGATAGTGGTGCATCAAAACATATGAAGGGTAAGAAAAATACTCTCTCTTGTATTTCAGAAAAGAAGTTTTCTCAGAAAGTGACTCTTGGAGATGATTATCAATATCCCATCAAGGGAATAGGAGAATCAAACTACAAGCTAGATTCAGAAAACTCAATAACAATGAAGGACATACTCTATGTACCAGGCTTAAAGAATAACTTACTCTCCATATCAGCTTTAGACAAGAAAGGCTATAGAGTTGCCTTCATAGATGAAGAAGTTCTTATGTGGGCTAAAGGAGAAACCTTAAATGAAGCATTCGTCATCAGAAGTGAAGAAATTGGCTTATATAAGATGAAAAGTCACCCAGAAACTACCATGACCCATACCATTGAAAAATCATGCGAACTTTGGCATAGAAGATTGGCCCACATCAACTACAAGGCACTACCATACATATGCAAATCTGTCACAGGTTTACCAGAACTCAAGGTTGATCAAGAAGGCATATGCAATGGATGTGCGCAAGGGAAGAACATCAA
>ML784845.1:17047-29374 GCA_009831015.1 Picea engelmannii
TTGCAAATGATCTAATAAATCGTCGATCTAGAGTAGAGGGTATCAAATTTTTAGTATAATATTGTTCAATGCTCTATAGTCAATTCACATTCTCCAAGTCCCATCATTCTTTGGTACAATTATGATAGGTGAGCCACAAGGTGAGGTGCTGATCTAGGTGGATATTGGTGGCCACCCACTTATTCCAACTGGCTCCTCTTGATAGTTTTTAGTTCAACACGTTTCTTTGTAATGGTGACATTTCTTCGTAATTGTGGGTTATGCATTTCTGGGGCTATCCTGAAGCCCTACACAACATCCAGGTGGATATTGGTGACCACCCAACTATTTCAACTGGCTTATTTTGGAAATTTTCATGTCAATACATCTTGTTGTACTTCCAGGGCTGTTTTGGGGCCCTAAACAGTGTTTTTTTTGGCTTTCCATAATCAAACTAGAGATAAAGAAGAATTTTGATGGCATAATGTGTAATTCTTGAAAATACCTTTCTAGTGGGCTATCACACGCCTAAAACAGAGGTAGTATGCAAAATTTACGACCCTGGGAAGTTGAGGTACCAACTTACCCATCAGGGCCCACATAACTTTTAGTGTTTCATCTCCAAGGGTTAGGTTTTTTTTATGTCTAGGGTTTTTTAATTCATGAGTAATGTTAAAAATTCCTATAGAGCCTCATTGTAATCATTCTACTCAGATAGATGTGTGTAGCAGCCGCATCTCTTATCAAAGATAGCTACGACCATTCGAGCAAGTTGTTTTTAGTTCTTCAGTTTTACAGTTTCAGCCTATTTTATTTATTCAATAGAATTTATTGTTCATTGGATATATTTTGTTGTTTGTATCTCTGTGTTATTGTATTCAATTTTTTATTCATTTCGTTCCACTCATAAATCTGGATCATTGGTATTAGAGTGGTATGCTCTTCATTTATTTTTCTTCGTGCATGTCCCCGAGAAGATTTGGGTACAAGAATTTAGGACTTGAACCAGGCGAGCCTTTGCAATATCGATCATGCCGAGCCCAAAAAAAAATCATGTGGGACGAGAAGAAAGATGATGGAGCAGGATATCCTTTTAAAATGTTGCTACAGGAATCCCTTGTGTGACAAAGAAATGAAATGATGGACAACTTTGCATAGATCCTTCTGTGGCTGGCCACAAGAGACATATCTTCATCAAGCGGCCATGCAACCCCCTTAAAGGTACAAATTAATTTTGATATTCCATTATTTGAAGGACTAATAGATGTGGATGTTGTAGATAAATGGTTGAATCTACTCAAAGGATATTTTTCGAACCACAATTTTTTCGACGAGGAAAATATTACTTTTTCACTCCTCAAGGTCGTCCCCCATGTTAAGGACTGGTGGGATACTTACTATGAGCAAAGGGCCATAGAGGAATCTGCAATATTTGTGGTCACCCCAACATGGGATTCCTTTAGGGATTCCATTAATGAACAGTACTACATGTTGGAAGCTACGAGGACCAGTAAACAAGATGGACCACACTGTGTTAGGAAAGGGACCAGACAGTACCATATTTCAGGATTATTTTCCATACCATGTGCACCAAATTGGGTATCAAAGACTTTGAATGACATCTGGTGCTCAAATACTGTGACTTCCTACATATATACATTCATATAGAAATGGATTTTTTGGACATCGCATCATTAGGTGTGGCTTATAGATAGGTTGTCAAGATCAAGCATAAATTTAAGCAGAAGAGGCAAAATTTTGGATCTGGAAACTACTCATAGCCGAAGCAGGGAAAAGGTGGCCCTAGCCCAAAAAAAAAGGGACAAAGAAAATATGGCCACTCTCAAGACAACCAGTCAAATCCGCAACACAATAAGGGTAATGAGAAGTCGAAGAAGGACACATGAAAGTGGTGTGAATACCATAAAATCCCTTGGCACAACACTGAAGAATGTCACTCCAAACAGTCATTGGTGGTCGAGTTGAAAGCTTCAGAGGTAGAGGCAGATTCTAACTCTGAATCAAATCTAGAAGGAGTGAAGCATATTATTGATTCCAAACCCAACGCCATTGTCGCTACCACCAAAGTCTAGCCAAGAGAACCAGAAGAACCAGAGGAAGGGGAACGCCTCTTTCACTCATAAGTGTGGTTAAAGTAGGGTCTACTTCATTTCATTGTCAATAACGGCAGTTAGAAGAACATGATCTCAGCAGAGGTCGTCAAGCGGCTGGACTTGCCGATGACACCACACTCGCAACCCTACACGATCGGATGGCTTCGCCAAGGAAGAGATCTTCGCATCAACCAACAATGTCGTCTTACCTATGACATCAAGCCCTTCAAAGATGAGGTATTGTGTAATATTTCTCCCCTTGAAGTTTGTGATGTTCTTTTAGGACAACCATATTTGTGGAAACGACATGTTGTGTATGAGTCTAGACCCCGCAGTGTTATTATTACTTTGGGTAGACAATTGTACAAGATACCAGAGGTAGTGTCACCTACTGCTATTTCTCTAATCTCTGTTAATCAATGCAGTAAGATCATTTCATAGACCGGGAATTTCATCTTCTTTGTGATTCATGCTCACAATAAGCAGAAGGTCTCTGCCACATCCATGACCTATACAGAGAGCCTCTCTTTGCAGCAGAAGTAACTGGACGAGATCATGGAAGAGTACAAAGACATCTTCTCCTCACCCACCGGGGTACCGACGCACTGCCAAGTCAAGCATCCAATTGATCTAACCCTTAGTGCACCTCTGGATAATGGGCCAGTCTATCATCGCTCATTGATGGAAAATGACGAAATCAAACGTCATATCCAAGAGCTGCTTCAAAAGGGGCACATCAGACCTAGATCCTCCCCTTGCGGAAGCCCTATTATACTGGTGTAGAAGAAAGACGGGACCTGGCGGCTCTGAATTGATTACAGAGCATTAAAAAAAATCACAGTCAGGAACCGATACCCAATTCCTCGAATTGATGACCTTCTTGACCAACTCAAGTGGGGGGAAAATTTCAGCAAGAATGACTTAAATTTTGGCTACTACTAGGTTCCCATCGAACCGACTGATGTATGGAAGTCATCTTTCAAATCTAAAGAAGGTCTCTTCGAATGGTTGGTCATGCCCTTTGGCTTAACAAATTCACCTGGAACTTTCATGAGGTTTATGGATGATGTATTGAGACCTTTCACCAACGGTTTTGTGGTGGTATGTCTAGATGACATCCTCATCTTCAAAAAAACTTGGGAGGAGAACCTGCAGTATATTCAACAGGTTTTGAGCACTCTGAGGCAACACAAGCTATATGCCAACTTGGAAAAATTCCACTTTGGCATGAACAAGGTCCAATACTTGGGCTACATTGTTGATGAGCATGGGGTACATGTGGATCCATCTAAGATCGAAGTCATCTGTGACTGTCCAGCCCCAACCACGCTAACTGAGCTTCGGAGCTTCTTGGGACTTGCCAACTTCTACTGACAGTTCATGTTGGGATTCTCCCATATTGTATGGGCCCTCATCCAAGTGACCAAGGGTGGTGGCAAGGCAAAGTTAGCATGGGGGAAGGCACAGAAACAAGCATTTGATGATTTGAAGAATCTCTTGTGCTTAGCTCAATTACTCTCCTTACTCGATCTACAAAATTTTTTTGATATTGAGACTAATGCATCCGATTATGTTGTAGGCACAGTTCTCACTCAACACGGTCATCTAGTAGCATACCATAGTGAGACACTCTCAAATACCATTCGGAAATACCCCACCTATGACAAGGAATATATTTCATTATGCAAGCTTGTCATCAATGGAAACATTACATTCTGAGAAAGGAGACAATCATTCACACTGATCACAAGCCTCTGCAATTCATAAAAACATAGGGGAAGTTGCAGAACAATCGCCATTAAAAGTGGTCCACATACCTGCAACAATTCCATCTCAACATCAAGTATAAGACAGGGAGCACAAATCATGTTGCTAAATACCTCAGTCGACCTCACATGGATGCACTCACCACCATGCTCCAGTCCTGTGGGCATGAGGCATTTGAGTAGCCCCAACTTTAGGAGCGAGATCTTGGCTTCGCCACCACCTATCATCTCTTGGGTACAAGCACGAATGTCACTGATTTTCACTTTCATGATGGAATATTATGCCATATGGGCCACCTATGTGTTCCTACAAGCGATAGTGCAAAGATAATTTGGGAGGCTCACTACAATCGGATGGCAGTACATTTTAGTGTGGAGAAAATTGTGGTCATTCTACAGAAACATTTTTATCGACCAAAACTTTGACAAGACGTCAACAAGTATATCAGATCTTGCACTTCATGTGCCATTGCCAAGCTAACCATCAAGAAGAAAGGATTATACACCCATGTTCCTACTCTATAGAGACCTTGGGAATCCATCTTGATGGATTACATGGCTGGCCTTCCGTCCACCCAAAAAAGCAATGATTGTGTATTTGTGGTGGTTGATCGGTTTTCAAAGATGGTCATTCTCACAACCTGGAAGAAGAGAATCAAAACGAAAGATACTTCCAAGCTCTTCTTCGAACAAGTGTGGGTCCATTTTGGGATACCACAGACCATCATCTCTAATCAGGACAACAGGTTCCTCAGCACATTTTGGTCGAGTCTATGTTCACTGTTTGACACCAATCTCACTAAATCCACTGCCTTCCACCCTCAAACTGATGGCAAATGGCTCACCCAGATCCAAATTCAATAGAAAATTTCTCAAATGATGGGGGCACTCAACACAATGGAGACCATTGCTTCCTAAAGGGAGAGGACTGATCTAGGTGGTTATTGGTGGCCACCCACATATTCCAACTAGCTCCTCTTGACAATTTTTCATTCAACATGTTTCTTTGTAATGATGACATTTCTTTGTAATTGTGGGTTCTTCACTTCCAGGTCTATCCTAAATCCATACACAACATCAAGGTGGATATTGGTGGTTGCCCACCTATTCCAACTGGCTTATTTTGAAATTTTTCATGTTATTACATCGTTATGTACTTCAAGGGTCGTTTTGGGGCCCTGAACAGTGTTTTTTGGGCTTACCACAATCAAACTGTAAACAAAGTCAAAGTTTGACAGCATAATGTCGTTCTCAAAAATATCTTTCCAATAGGTTATCACATGCCTAAAACGAAGGTCGTATACAAAAGTTATGACCCTAGGAAGTTGAGGTACCAACTTACCCATCGAGGCTCACATAACTTTTGGCTTTTCATCTCCTAGGGTTAGGTTTTTGAATGTCTAGGGTTTGGGAATTCATGAGTAATGTTAAAAAGTCTTATGGGGCCTCATTGTAATCATTCTTCTCAGACAAATGCATGTAACAGCCACATCTCTTCTTAGAAATAGCTCTCTGGATGAAGATTGCATCCCTCATATACATGTAGGGGCTTCCAAACACTACTCCACATACATTAACGAGTACTATGTCCAATTCTACTTCATCAATAAAATCAACACTTACAACAAATTTAATCTTACACTATTATGTTACCTTGATCTTTGCATCCTTTCTTAGCCGTCCCAATGGATATGTGCTAGGATGATTGTGAACCTCCAATCCAAGCGTGATGACTCGATTTATTGGTGTGATATTAACCTTTGAACCGAAGTACAAAACATCTACCTTCGTCTTCTTGACCTAGATCTTGATGTGGAATATTTTGGTCATCTTCTTCTCTTTCTAGTGATGAAGGCTACTCATATTCACCTCCTTCTGCACTAATGTGCAGACGATATTCTCATACATTGGAGCTGCTTTCAACCTGATTACTCAAATCCATGGCTAGAAGATTCTTTTTCTTTGCATCCTTCTTGCGGTTCTTCAAGTTCAACTCTGGATGTAGTTTCCAACACTTTCCCTCAATGTTCCCATCAATATTGCAATGGTTACAACGGTTGCTAGGATCCTTGCATTGATGTGAAGTAGTCGTCATCTTCTTATCCTTTCCCCCTTTCTACTTCTTCTTCCCCTCCTTGGAAGCTTCCTTGTGTTATTTCTTCTTGGAACCGCTTGGCTTCCCTTTTTTGTGGCCTATGTTTTTGGGATATTGTGTCTATACACATGCCTCATCCACTATCCTTGGCTTGAAAAGCATCACTTGATTTTGTATATGACTATGTGAACCCCCTAGATACTTGAGGAGTACATCTAAGCTCTTGGGAGAGATACCCAACATGCTAGCCTTCTTTCTGAAATCAGTGGTGTACACTTGTACACTCCACCCTTGCTTCTGCCTAAAGTAGTGCCACCAAATCCATTAGTACTCTACATAACCGATAGTGTAGAATTGGGACTTGATGAGGGTTTTGAAGTCCTACCACCTAGTTACTAGTAGATCACCCTCCAACCTAAGTGTTTCTATATGGCTTCTCCACCATGTTAAAGAATGACCCTATAACTTCATTCTGACAAATGGTATCTTTTGTTCTTCATCTATACGGTGGATGTCGAAATAAACTTCTAGTTGTTGCAACAAATCACTTAGTTTTAATGCATTGATCTCACCTTGGTTTAACTTTATGTCCATTTTTTCTTCCAATTTGAATAAATACTATGAAGGGTTTATGGTACTGGAATTTGACTACTCTTTCTTGGGTTCTTTTCGCAACTCCTTTTTTGGGTCTTTTTTATCCCCCAATTTCCCATCTGATTTGATCTTTGAGTTCAAGCCTCCAACTTCTCTGAATAGTTCAATCTTGTTTGCTAGAGCCGCTATGAGGAGGGACACATTGCGAGATATGTCAGTGACTTACTCTTCTAGCCTAACAAATCTCTCCTCTGTTGGATCTTGAGGGTTTTTATGAACATATTCGTCGGCCATGGCTAGGGCTTTACAACTTTCTTCTTAAATTAATTTCTACATCCTTGCAACTTTCCAAAAATACCCCAAGAAAACATGCTCTGATACCAATATGATTTGTAAACTATCGTGGATATTCCATTGGACAATTTGTCACAACAAATCTAATAAAATAGTAAAATCTTTACTGTGAAGGTTATTTTCTTTTAGATCTCAAATTCTTTAATTATTGGTTTTCTACTTAAAATGTATGAAATAGATGAAATGAAAAAAATTAGGAACAAAAATAAATACTCACTCACCATGCACAAATAAACACAATATATAACTTGAGAAACCTAATAAAGGAGAAAACTCAGCTAGAAGGTGAGATTGCTCTGCCCTCTTTTCTTCAAATGCATGTACAAAGAAACAGGCACTCTCGGTGGAGTTTCCTTTGACATTGTGGCCTACATGGCTGCTACAAAGTCTCTCCTCCTCTATTATGCTCTCAAAGTACCACTCCTAGGTGCTCTGCTCAACTATGGAAAAAATACAATTCTAGAGAATGGAGCCCCTTCTCCTCCTAGAAACCCAATATTTAACACCTAATAGTCATTTAGAGGTAGGGTTTTGACTTCGTCAAACATCAATTGTGATAAGGTTTTGGAACTTCTAGAATATTATTGAAAGTTTGTACGTGGCTAGCCCCATATGCCCAAGTAATGGGGGTTGATGTGGCATTCACTCGTACCGTGGTGGTCAACATGGTAGATCAACTTGTGAGAGACATGAATTTTTCATATGAGCTCTGATTGACATCATTTTTGCATTGTTGGAAAGGTCTCAATGTGTAGAATAGTGTCAAGTGATCCAAGCTAAATCTAAGAAAGTTTGGTTCATTATTTGGGTTGGTTGTCATTGATGTCAGCCCTTGAAGAAAGTCAAGTAGAAAATTCTGGTAGCACAAAGGTTTGAGTAATGGACCCAAGTTTGTTTGGTGGATAATGGTATGAGTTTTGATATATTTCAAGGAAAAACTATTCTATATGGATATTACATTCCATGCCATTTCCAGTGGTATGTGGAACATCACATAACTCCTCACGGTTAGAGAGTTATGGCCATGTGAAGTTGGAGAACCCTCATGAGTCATTTAGAAGCTCCAAATGTCAAAGTAGTCAAATTGGTTGCAAAGAAGAAATTATTTAAATAATAAAGTGAAGTCATGAGTGTACTATAAGTCAAAGTGGATACAAAATAAATTATTTAAATATTAAAATTAATGGTGAAATTACTAAGTGGACAAGTGGTTAGAAGTGGGTTAGCCCTAAAATAAGGAAAATGGGTTAAGATAGTTAGAAGGTAATTTAAATAATAAAGTGAAGTGATGAGTGTACTATAAGTCAAAGTGGATACAAAATAAATTATTTAAATAATAAATTTAATGGAGAAATTATTAAGTGGACAAGTGGTTAGAAGTGGGTTAGCCCTAAAATAAGGAAAGTGGGTTAAGATGGTTAGAAGGTAACCCCGTGAGGAAGCTACATGAAAGTATAAATAAGAGGCAAGGGTCTCTCATTTTGAATCACACTTGAGAATATTGAATATACAAGTGACTCAGGTAACCAAAGGATATCTAAGCCAAATTTCAGAGGGAAGGTGAAGTAAAGAAGATCGAAATTTAAGGGAGGATAAATTATTTTCATGATGCTTTCTAAGGTGTTGTTCTTTAGTTTATACTTTAAGGCTCTAAAGTATAATGTCAAGGCATCCAAAAAAAGGTAGAGAGAGTTAAAGTGTAAACGTGTCAATTAATAAGAGAAAATCTATGGTTGGTTTCTTAATTGTCTCTATCTAGATTCCCAGTGCTCCTGGATGCTTATATCCCTTTCAATTGCTTCCCATGAACGTTCTAATTCCACCCGAGTGCTTGTTGTTTGCAAGATAGTGTTAAATAAATTTAAAGAAATTCTAGTTTGATCTGAAAGGTCGGGCTCTATATTGGGTTGTCTTGTAACAGGTGAAATCATGAGGGATAAAGGTTAAAATATCTAATACTTTGTTTTCAAGGTTTACTATTTATGTTTTAGATTATAAGAGAAAAATCACAAACTTAAATTAATAACATAATAATTTCGGAGGTTGTTTCCTGTTCCTGAGTTAAATTTGAAAATTATGAAAGTGATGGGAGAAAAACATAAAGTTGCTTAAATAAAATGAGGCATGAATCATGGAGGAATCTCACTTTGCAACAGGGGAATAAGAAAGACAAGAGATCTCTAATGAAGCATAAAAATATAGTAACTTGAATAATCTACAGATCTTGAACCTGCTAATAGCAAGCACAGGGGAAAAACTATAAACAATTAGATAACCAAATAACTCTAAACCACAGTAGATGTTGTACTAAATTGCAGTTGGGCATTCATCAAAGATATATAAGGGAAAGATGCTGAAAATGAAAGTTAAAGAGGAACACATAACTCGGGGTTGGCAGAATCTGGAATCTTCGTTTGTATTTTCATTAATCATTGTAAATGTGAAACTTCTCTAGTACTTTATCTTAAAAATATCTTCATTAATCCATTATAGATACTGCCACCTATCGGTGATTTCAAACTGAGATTTCGAAAGGAACGTCTTCGAAAACTCTCGAATAGTGAAACACGAAAGGTCATTTAGTATCATTAAACTCGTTTTAATGTTAAGTTAATTATACTTAAGCGCTCAATACTTTCGGGGTTTCGGGGTTTAGGGTTTTATGAATGAGAAAGAATAATAGCTCTTTATTTTCCCGAAATGCGACTGATTAACAATTTGCTAAGTGTGCTAAAAAAATTAGTTAATCAGAATTAAAAAAGGGGTGTTTCGTGAAAAGCGCATTGATATTTGAACTATTGTTTAAGTCGAGATGGACGAAAAGGAAAATGAGAAAGGCTTAGAATGGCATTTAAACATTTTTTATTATTCCTTTAAATTCGTTTTAAATTCTTTTAAACGATCACTTTTCGGGACTTCGGTACCAGGACTTTGGAGTTGTTCTTTAAAAGTCATACTTCACGAATAGTCGAAACCCGAAAACCAAAATTCCTGAAAGACTTTTGATTCCTTTTTAGAACTATGGGTGGCTCCATAACTAAAAAATGATTGAGATTTGGGTATAGAGAAGAAATATTAAACTTTGTTTCAACATAGGCTCCATTTAGGGATCTCGTCTCCTTGTGGAACGAGAAGAACATGTAGATCGAATGTCTCCATTGGGTAAATGGGGTCATTAATGCAGCTCTGTGACATACATTTTGGAGAAAACTCAAAACAAAACTTTGAAACTTCAACCTTAACTTTGAAAACTCTTCAAAACTAAAACATCCAGTGATATTGAGTTTAGGTTCACAATAAATTTCCTTCTCTAAAACTGACCTCGGATTTGTGTAAGATAATCAAAACAAAATAAACCATTCTACCAGATTTTATCTGATTTATGTTCACATCAAGGTAAAGTAATTTCAATGTTTCAAATTAGGGGATCCCATAAGCTTATAACGTAGATCCAGCCAAAACAGGAATAGTTACCAAAGCATCTTGTAATTCATGTATAATATCCTTTCAAACATGTAGATATTGCTTCACTACCAGTGAGCCTGTTCAGTACCCTAGTGAAGTTATCAGATTTCCCATATTGAATTTCCTTTCACGACTTCCATTGTTTTCTAGCATTTAAATTCTAAGATGAGGGAAATCATATTATGAATTTCCTTTCTTCATCTCCTTGGACTAGATGGGGGCAATCATTTAGAATAATTTCCTTTCACCATATATATATATATATATATATATATATATATATATATATATATATATATTATGAAGTGGGGGCAATTAATCAATATGTAACATACTCGGGAGAATATCTGCTTAAAATTTAATAGCAGAGGCATGTCAACTCACTTTAATTGCTCTGGACTAGTCCTCTTCTGACCTTCAGACATCATAGGCTTTAGGGAAATTCTTAAGGGAATTCTTATTGATATTTTTCAGAGACTTTCCTTGAGCGAAACCGATTAGTTTATTCCTGTTAGAATGACTAAGGAAGTTAGGATTAGCCCAGACATACTTTTGGTTCAGTTAAAGTTAGGGGAACTATAAACCTTTACCTATTCTCATTTTGAAGGTTAGTTTGTGATTTTCCAAAGCTAAGATGAGACCTTTCTTTTCTCAAGAAGCTTAGGGGAAGATCATCAAGGAAACAGATAAAGAAGGTGACTTGATCATGGACAAGGGAAAAGTTAGGGGTTTTAGATATTCTGCTAAAAACACAACTTCTCTTAACAATCTATTCAACTCTTTATATATATATATATATATATAGTGATAATATTGGCAACCATGAAATTACTGTCTTACTCATTTATATCTTTTAGGACATTTTAACCTGAATTTTCAGAACATAAATTCATACCTTGGTAGTTCTTCATATTTTCATCCCATCAGACTGTTAATTTATTACCTTTTTCAGGAAGTATTTAACGTGGACATCCATTTATGTCACCTTTTTTCTTGACATTTCTAGTCTCGTGGCTTATCTACAACTCTCCTGCAAATAAGATAAACATGATAACTGTCAGGAACTCTAGTAAATCAGAAAATTTCTTATTGCAAATTTTTGACCTATTTTGTATATATTTTTTTATATTTTTCGTTTCAAACAGTGATTCTTTGTATTAGAGAATAAAACTTAACTAATGAAAAATAAATATAAACAAAACGAAAAACAAACCGATATGTACAAAGAAAGTTCTGAAACATATTACTGCATGAAGTGTTTAAGGTGTTAACGACAAAAAATGCATTGTCATTTTCGCAAGAATGATGCCTAATCTTGTAACGAAAATTTTTCCAGCTTCCCTAACTCCAAATCCAAATCTGATTGCACCGTTGGAAATATTATGATCTTTAGATGAAAATCGACTATATGAACGTGCAAAACGGACATTCCACGACTGAGAAAAATGATTTTTCCCAAAGGCAATTTTTGCTGGAAATTCTGACTTTCGGTGGTTTAGGCGAACAGGGTGACTGTTCATTAACCACCGAAAGCTGCGCTTTCGGTGGATAACTCACCCAGAAACTTTTCCAGTAACCACCGAAAGCCTGTGTGTCCAGAATTGAACGATTTTTTGCACAAATCAAGGATTTTTTATATTAAAAGATTCGAAACCTTTTCCAATGCATGTCTAATGAATTATCAGACCTAGTTCAGCAGTTAGTTTTGATATATGATGGAGAAAGGAGTTATTTCAAAGGTCTATGGACAATTTATGTTGAACAGAAAAGTAGGATACCTTGCCACCTCAGCTAATTCGACCTGATCTCCATTTGATAATGATCCCTTAGCCTTGGGAGGTTGTTCTACACTTCACCAACAATCAATAGAGACAAATCTGGGATTGGCCTCATTTTGAGGAAATATCCCACTTCTTTTGCAACAGATTTTGACTTGTTATTTTTAGTTGATTTGATCCAT
>ML784845.1:37677-54285 GCA_009831015.1 Picea engelmannii
GGTTGTTAAATCCATTGTACTTGTTGGTATGAAGTATAATCTGGTTCAATAGCCTTTTTCCTCCTACATTCAATCAAACTTTGTCTGACTGCATTACTATAAAGCCTTGTGAGATTTTATATTCCTAGACAGTCTTGAATACATAGTTCGGTACGTAGATATTCATCTTGATCCATAAACCATTTCAAATATTAAGAAAACATTTCCCAAAAAGAGTTAGTTACCAGGCATCTCCGACTTACAGCCTAGGAGAGTTTCCTGGAGTGATAGCATAAGGTACCGCCCATTGACATGGGCGTTAAGAATCTTTCCGTCGAGATTTTCTAATGAAAAAACATTTTTTCCCTCAGAGGTTGAAATATTGTATAGGCTGCACCAAATCTGATCAAACTTGCCATGTTTACCGGCATCTTCTTTCCTGGCTTCCCATTTTAGGACCAAATCACCAGGGAGGAATTCTCTATCTTTAGCTTTTTGTTTGAATAAGGCTTTCATATTATCTTGATATCTCTATAGATTTTCGTCTACTTTGGCCCTCTTTTGCTAAACTTCAATCAGCTGGTTTATCCTCCTGGTAATGCCATTTGGTTCTTCGTTTGAGTCTTTCCAGAGTTTCATTACTGGCAGTGATAGGTTTATTGGTAAAATGATGTTGGTACCATATATCATCTGAAATGGAGACATCCCAATTGACCTTTTGGTACTTATCCTGTTAGCCCATAAAGCATATTTTAAATTCACATGCCATGCTTTCTTATTTTCAGTCAAAACCTTCTTAATTATAGTAATCAGACTTTTGTTGGATGACTCAGCGAGACCATTACCCTTTGGATAGTAAGTCATGGAGTGTCCTAGCACAATATTATATTTTTGACAAAAGCCTATCATGGCCATAGAATTGAATGCTTGGGCGTTATCAGTAACTATTTTTCGAGGACAGCCAAATTTGGATAAAATATTTTCCTCCAAAAAATTGATCACTACCGAATCAGTCGCGTTTCTTGTAGGTACAGCTTCCACACATATAGTGAAATAGTCTGTAGTAGTTAGAATCCATTTATGTTGAGCACTGGAGTGTGGATGAATTTCTCCAATAAAATCAAGACCCCATTGTTGAAATGGAGCTTCAATTCTAACTGGAACTAAAGGTAAAGTTGGGATTTTCTACTTACCTATAAACAACTGGCAAGGAGTACAAGTTCGGACTTTATTGTTTACATCCGTGAATAACTTTGGCCAGTAATACCTGGATCTTAGGATATTATAAGTTGTCACTCTCCAAGCATGATTTCCTCCACACACTCCTTTGTGGAATTCATCTATCACCCTTTCTGTTTCTATTTCTACTAACCAACTCAGTAGGAAACCCAGGGGGTCCTTCCAATACAATTTACCATCTATAATAAAATATTTTACAGGGTGCAGCTTCAATGTCCTAGCTTTGGATGCAGTTAGTTCATTGGGACACTGAAGGGTCAGTAAATAAGAAACAATATCATGGTACCAATCTGAAGAAAAGAATTTGGGTAGAATTTTGGTTGTGGGCACAGCGACATCAAGTTCATCTATCTCAAAAATTTCCGCATTTTCTTGTAGATGGTTTATTCCAAGTGCTTTCAAATTTGATTCAGCCATCAATTTAGCTAACCCCTGACCTTTAATGAGCTTAGTTGGTTTAACTTCTAGGTCGAATTCCTGAATTTTTGCTAACCATCTACCTCTCCTTCTATCACTGTCAGGTTGAACCAGTATATCCTTAACATAACTTGTAGGCACATAAGCAATGGTCTTTGAGTGCAGTACGTAAGTTTTGAAAGATTTGAGACCTTTCACCATTGCATAAGCTTGTTTTTCTAATATGTCATATTTCAACTCAGAGTCTCTGAGACTTTTACTAAAAAATGCAATGGGTTGCTCGAAACCCTCCTCATTTTTCTGTCATAATACAGCTATGATAGTGTGTTCCGAGGCAAAAGAGAAAATCAGAAACTCCTTTGTATAATCTGGGCTCGCCAGTACTAGTGCTTTACTTATCACTCTCTTGATACATTGAAACGACGCTTTAGCTTCAGTTGTCCACTTCACCTCATTGTCCTTCTTAAGAATATTTGTAATCAATTTTACGATTTTAGCAAAGTTAGGGATGAATCTTCTCAAGAAATTTATTTTTCCTAAAAAAGATTGAATTTATTTTACATTTCTAGGAATGTTTATAGTATTTATTGCCTCGATCCTTTTTGGGTCGATTTTGATTCCATCCCTAGACACTATATGACCCAAGAGTTTACCTTCTTGCATTGTGAAATGAGATTTCTTGGGGTTTAGTGACAAACCAAATTTGCGACATTTCTCGAAAGTCTGCTTGAGGTGTACTAAATGTTTTGCATCAGATTTAGCAAAAACAGTTAGGTCATCAAGGTAAATAACAAAAAACTTATCTCTTTCACCAACAAAGGCGATATCCATAGCTCATTGGAAGTTTGTTCCTGCATTCATTAAGCCGAAAGGCATTTTGTCATACATAAAAGTACCCCAAGGGGTAGTGAACACAGTTTTTTCTTTATCATCTTGATGCACTGCAATTCAACTGTAACCTAAAAAACCATCAATCATAGACATTTTTTTAGCTCCAACTACTTTCTCTAAGACATGATCCATCTTGGGTAATGGATAATTATCCTTAAGTGATGATCGGTTCAAATTTCTAAAATCTACGCACAGTCTGATTTCACCGTTTTTCTTTCTTACTGGGACTAAATTTGCTACCCACTCATAGTATCTTAGTGGGACAATGATCTTGGCGTCCAAGAGTTTCTTCACTTCTTTCTCTATTACTGGCAGCAGTATGGGGTTTATTTGTTTGAGTTTTGCCTAAAAGGTTTGACACCTTGTTTCAAAGGGATTTTATGTTCCATTATTGTAGTGTCATAGGTTCTCAATTCATCATATGACCAAGCAAAAACATCTTTATATTGTCTAAGTAACTCGGCATACTTATTTTTTATTTCAGAGAGAAGGTACTTGGATAATTTTACCAACCTTGGATTTTCTTTGGTGCCTATGTCGCAATCTTCAACCTCTTCTGGATGAGGTTGTAAAGTGGACTTCAAAGGGATATCATCGTGATTAAATAACCTCTCTAATGGAATAGGACCTTTGGGGATCTAATTATTTTTAATACAAGCATGCGATGATCTACAATTTTATTTTGAAACTCTTGGGGATCTTCACCTTCTTGCATGATCCAAGATGGATTATTCTGGTTTTCTTGATCAGCATGAGTTTCGGCAAACTCATCTACCGTTTCTAAAAAAGAATTGAGTTGTTCATCATCCTCAAAAACCTGCCAATGTTGTATGTTATTCGATATGGAGGGCCTATGTCTCATCTCTATATGATATTTAAGCTTAAAAACCGTTGGAGGTGTGAAGGTCGAGGCTGCTTTAGCCAGCGAATCTGCTCATTGATTTTCAGTCCTAGGGATGAAATGAACATTAACTGATGAAAAGAATTTCTCAATCAGATCCCAAGCACAGTTCCTATAGGCTCTTAGCCTCGGGTGTTTAGCCTGGTATTGATGATTGATTTTTTTTATGATTAGTTCAGCATCATAGTAGACTTCTAGGTTCTTAATTTTTAATTTTCTGGCAGCTTTTAATCCCAGGACTAGAGCCTCATACTCACAAACATTGTTAGTATAATCAATATCCCATTGTAGTCTATAAGAAAAAGGTATGATGAACTCGTCATCAGGTGCCACGAACAACACTCCAGCTCCTGCTCCTTCACAAGATGAAGCATCGTCAAAGAACATTTTCCAAATTCTTGAACTATATACATCTTTATTATTTTTTTCTTCTTTTTCTTTTTTCTTTTCTGTACAACTTTCTTCTATACATACATCAATATCATCATCAATAGATAGAATACAATTCCCGAAATCTTGATCAGCGATATAAACATGGTAGTTGTTTGGGTTTAGAGGGTCACTTACTGTAAATGCCAACCTGGTTTCTCTATATAAGTGTGTGAATTGTCCTTCAAAGAATGGGATTGTGGCGTATGTCATGTCAAGTTGGAGGGATCCTCCAAGCTTGGTGCCCCAAGACCTAGATATCAACATGCCATACTTCGTGGGTATATCAGCGACCACCACATCCATTAGAACGCTTTTTGCAGGTATCTGTGCAAGATTAACTACTAAGTATTTTATCATGCCTATACATTTAACTTTTCTTGAATCAAATGAATACAAATCTCCATAAGGTCGAGTGACTTCAAGACCAAGTCTATCCATAATGGCTTTAGGCATTACATTGTGAGAGGCTCCAGAATCTAACATGCAATTGTGGAGCAGGTGATCGTACACAGTTGGCGTGATATAGAAGGGGGCAACGGTATCTCTGGAACCTTCGAAATGTGGGCCGAAAATTATGTTAGGCTTGTCATCTTCTAAGTTTATAACATAGTCTTGGCTTTCATTTTCTGAAAAACTAATCATTTTAGATATTTTCTTTCTGTATATTGGATTTTTTGCCAATTCGACAAGAGGTATAGGAATTTTGATTTTATTAATTTCATTTTCTAGATTAAAATTTCGTGTTGTTTTGTCGATCTTTATGTCTTGGGCTTCTATCCCCTTCTTTTCATCTTTCCTTTGTTGTGAGGCTTTTGTTTTAGTTATAGGAACCTCCGATTTCTATGTGTTGATGGCGGGTGTTTCTGCTAACTTTATTTTGGTAGGTTGGCTATCAGTGGTCTTGGTTTTAACAGTCTGCTTTTCAGTAGTTTTTGAAACCGCTTCGTCTGTTTCACCCCTTGGCATGATATTTTTTACTGGGGTGATTGTGGAACTCATGTTTCTAGACCTTAAATTGTACTTGTGGTGGAGTTCGCCCATTATATCATATGTGATTCCTTGATAGGTTGAATATTTTGTAACACTGTTGTTCTTGTTACTCTCAGATCTGTGATCTGTATTTAAAGATTTTTCATAATCTTGTCTCGTCAAATAAGGTTGATGACAGTCATCACCAAGATTATGTATGTCTTCCTCTAACTCCTCAAGATCTTCCATGTCTTCTCCTCCTATAAAGTTTTCACTTTTAAAAGGAGCTTGGATTTTTTGGTCGTCATTCTTAATTTGCCTTTGTTGTGTTTGAGGGTTAGCATTCCTTCTAAAATCCTTTCTGGGAAAATGATCACTGCTGTAACAACCCTAGTAGAATATATGTTTAGGGAATTATTAAGTAAAATTTATTAGGTAATTAATTTTTCTAACATATTACTAATTAAACAAAGATTGGTATAATGATAATAATTAAATATTTATTAATTAATTAATGGTTACAATTTGATTAATTAATTACATGTTACATTCATTGACATGGGTATTAAATTAATAGGGTTAATAAATTATAAGTTTAATTTGTTATAGACTTATGTACACGGAAAGGGATAAGACATTGAACATAAAGGGATAAGATATTAAGTATAAAGGGATAAGATATTAATTATAGGGGGATAAGGTAATAAATGTGTAGGTAAGGAAGTAAATGAGAAGAAAGGGCGGTGAAGGAGATATATGAGCGGAGGAGGTTACGAAGCAGGGGATTATCATTCTACGGGAATTTTTGGAGGGTTCTCTTGGATTGCACAAAGGAGAGTTTGAGTTCTATAGTCGGGAAGGGTTAGTACAGGGGGCACCGGTTTGCTGGGGGTTTTGGGCATGGGGGCCAGGATATCCATATGGTATCCTGGAGCTAGGTAGTTGTCCTAGTTGGCAAGGTGGAAACTTGGTTTTGGGCAGAGTTGGTCCGAGGCTTCAAGTTGGGAAAAGCAGAAGCAGGAAGGTCAACAAGGCAAGTGGAAAGCTGACGGTTAGCATCAGACCAAGGTATTTTAAATTACGTATTTGTTTTATTTTTAAATTAAGTATTTGTTTTATTTCTGTTATGGAATCATTATTCGTTATGATAATTTATATGCGTATGTGCGTAATTTATAAGAAATTACTGAGTTACTGAAATCAAGTATAAATTATTGTTTCAGCTTATGGAATTAATGGATGTTAAATTTATTTGGCTACTACACATGGTATCAGAGCTTTTTGTTTGAAATCTGGGCATGAGGGCCAAATCTCCAAGCTCTAGCTCCAGTCCCACCTAACCTGCAAACCAAACGCACTATTATTTTGATTATATATAAACAAATCTAAATATATATAAACAACACGAATTGAAAATGTAAAAACAAATTTACCAAAGTAAAACAAGTGAAATATGAATACTACTAGGGTTGTTACACAATGCCTGAACTTAAGACAGTGTTGGCGACGGAAGTCACTCCTGGATTGCAGCAGGAGCAGAGCCCGAAGCCCCTCAGTTTTTATGTCACGATAGTTTTAATGGGTGATCAAATGGGTAGAGACTCAGGAAGATATCACTCAAACTCAGGGACTGGGTCCAGCATGTGAGGAACAAATGAGGTCTTGATCTAACTTCAGTCAGTGGGTTGATTTGAAAATGAGCAGATTGAAGACTTGGTGAGAGGAGTGGACAAACTACCTCAGGCAATAGGCCTTTCAGTAATTTGTAGAAGAAAAAATCTGAATGCGAGATCCTCTGGTTCAGAGCTTCGAGAAACTGAAAGGGGGGACTTTACTGGATTCTCCAATTCCAAGTCGTTTAGCGCTAAGAAAATCACAGGGACCGATTAGAAACAGTGCAACTGTTACAGCGATCAAATCTACATCATCCTATAACAGTTACAACTCGACTGGATTCTCCAATTCCGAGCCATTCTAATACAGTGTAAACAAAGACATGAAAGAAACTAACATTCATAAGACAAGAAGTCTCAAGAGTCCACACATAACCAAGAAAACAGTGCTTCATTAAAGCTTTGCAACCGGGAGCCTTGCTCAACCATCGATGCTCTATAAAATACAAAGACCAAGTTTATATACTTAGATAAAAATCGCCTAACAGAGGCGTGCTCGGTCACCCAAGGCTTGGTGTCCCCTCAGCCAAATTCATATGGATATTCTTTGTCAGACGCCACCTTAACTACGCATGGCTCCTGCAAGGGAAGTAGCTGAGCCATTAAGCGTTGAGCTAGCGTGTGCAAACCTCCTCCGGCTGGTCGAGGACTCAGCATGGATTTTTTGGAAAATGGGTACACAAGACCCTCTCGAGCAAACCATTTGCCAGATTATCTATACCTTTCACTTAATGCCTGAGGAGAGTTTTCAACCACCCCTCCTCACCTTCATTTACTCCAAGCGAAAACCAGGCTCTAGGTCGAATTAGATGGCGCATGGAGATCACGATGATCCTTCCGACGACTTGACTCGACGCCCTCAGCCTCTTTTGCACAGCTCCTTTCTTTCCCAAGTGACCACGAGATGTGACCCGGTGTTTATTCCCAAAGCACTTTCGGCGTTCGCGAATGGAAGGAGTTAATCCTTGCTTATTCATAGTTGCGATGAGCGAAACGTCGAGATGGCTTGATTGGGCACCACGCGTCCCTCTCATATCTAACGGTTCTGAACTTACTCGATGATGTTGTGGACCCGGGTCCTGGACACTCCCAGCACCTCGCGCATCGAGAATATGACGAAGTTGTTCCTTGCGCTTTGAAGTCGCGATGGGTGAAAAGGCGGGGAGCCTAATCGCGCGCCAGGTGGCTCCTATAGATGAACGGCTGAGGTTGCTTCGCGAAACTACGGGCCCGACTCTGGGTGTTTTCAGCACTCCGGGGTTCGAGGTTTCAAGATGTGAGATGATGAGGGACTTTCACCTTTTGAACTCCAGAATGTCGATATGTCGACTAGATCTCGCACTATGTATCGTTGGATCGGACGACCCAGATTTAGTCTTGAAATATAGTCACTTTCTCTGGTGCTATATATCGGTTAACTTGGTAGCCCCAAAATCTCGATGACCGTTGATCTGTTATTATGGATGAATCCGGGCCATTGACAACGTAATTTCACCTGCCCACTTGATTGGAAGCCTTAAGACAAGATTTTTCCATGTTGCGCTCGGGCGCTTCTTGTGCAACATGCAGACCCGAATACTCCTGTGCCTAGGACAAGAAATGTCACTAACATTAGGCTCCATGGGAGATAGATTCATCCCTACGATGCTCTAAGGAATCTTTCCACAGCTTCAGTGCCTTGCTATTGGGATATGGAGTCATTCTCAAACCATCCCACTACTGAAAATACAGGCCGAAAAAAAAAAGCAACAAAATAAAGATACATGCTCAAAGGAGCTTATTTATATACAATCCTAAACTAATAAAACACTTTACATGGGGCTAGGTGAAAGCAGACTTCCACCATAGTCAATCAAGTAACTTCCTGAAGGGAATCTCTTTCTTTCTGTCGATGATCACCAGCAGATGGTGTAACCGTGACAGCAAAACGGCTACACTCTTCAACTTCTCCTCACTGGCTGAAGCTGATATGGAATAGGGCGGATCCAAGGCATAAAGAACATGCCACTCCATGTAATCACCGACAGGATCATAGAATGAGTGGCAAACCCTGTGAAAAGGGTAGCAGCAGGCCTGCTCTCCTCCACAACTACTCCTATAGGGCTGAACTTCATCAGTCTGCATAGGTGAATGGGCGGGCTCCGGGCAGGAAGTCACCTGTTCCACTGGTTCTTTCTGATCTTCTTCTTGGCTCTCCCCCATGTCTGATTCATATTCATCATAAATAGGGACCATGGGGTGGTTCTGCTTGCTGACTGGCTCTTCAGTATCTTTATAGTGATCAAATGTAGGATAAGCTTGTTGCTCATCATCACTATAATATACATCAAAAACGGGTTGTCCTTTATTGATATGATCCTTCTCCAGAACAGTGATCCCGTTAAGAATTTTTGTTTTAAGGATAGTGGGACCTGCTGGTTCTAGATGCTCATACATAATTGTTTTCTCTTTAATCACAGGTAAAAATATATTGTGAGAAACCCCCTAGAGGAAAAGAGAAGAAACCTCTTCCACAACTAACCCCTCTTTTAAAAAGAGAGGGTCTTCGTCATCATGAGCAGAGCTGCTAGGAACACCTGCCTCAACCCGATATCTAGGTGAGTCATCTACCATGGACCACATTTGTTCTATAAACACACAATTTCCACAAGAGGCATGTTGATCATTATGAACATATAAAAGAATAGAGGCATCTGATATGATGTCAGATGCTTTCGTTCTAGGGCTAACACAATTAATATCATTCAACACCTCTATATTTTCCTGGAAAATGCTTTCCTCCATAGTAAAAGCTTCATCATGGACATGGTCTTCAGGGCCAGCAGAGGCTTCATGAAGCGAAGAAAACTCCTCACAACATTTTTCATACAAACAATCAGCTGGAAAATAATCTTTACAAAATGAATTGAAAGCTATATGAAAACCTGTTAAAGAGCAGATGCTCGCAGCGAGAAGAGATCGACACCACTCAAGAGCAGCTCCCTTCAATGAATACCTGAAGAGATTAATCCAGACATCCTCATGCGTGATATTGTGTCGGTGAATAGCTTCATGGAAGTCCAGTAAATGCTCAACTGGTTCCTCCCAACTTGTTGCATGAAATTCAGGGAGGAAATTTTCAAATTGGTCTCTATCAGGAAGTGCATTAGGAAAACCAACTATCTGGGAAAAGTCACAGAAAGAAAACCTTTGAGCCAAAATTTTCTCCATATCGAACCAGTGGAGTCGCCAATCGATCCTCGAATCATGGAGTCACCAGGTGAAAGATGCATAGCTTCAAATATGCTCGGTCCTTGTTCACCATCAAAGGCCAGATCTTAATGTTGTCGTTACCCCAGGAAGCTTCTCAAGCTGAGAAAGCAGCCGCTGAAACCTTCTCGAGAAATCTCCTCTGGGTTATCTTTCAGGTGTGCCAATAGTAGCCACAGCTGAAATAGTGAAGTGGAAACAATGGAGTCGCCACAGTGGAGTCGCCAGGTCCATAGTAGCAATCTTGATAATTATGATATCTGATGCACCTTCAGAATCAGTTAATCGTTGTCATTCAATCCCAGGGAAAATATTCAATATCCCTCCCCAGCAACGGTGCCAGAAATGTTGGCGATGGAAGTCACTCCTGGATTGCAGCAAGAGCAGATCCCGACGCCCATCAATTTTTATGTCACGATAGTTTTAATGGGTGATCAAATGGGTAGAGACTTGGGAAGATATCACTCAAACTAAGGGACTGGGTCCAGCATGTGAGGAACAAAGGAGGTCTTGATCTAATTTCAGTCAGTGGGTTGATTTGAAAATGAGCAGATTGAAGACTTGGTGAGAGGAGTGGACAAACTACCTCAGGCAACAGGCCTTTCAGTAATTTGTAGAAGAAAAACTCTGAATGCGAGATCCTCTGGTTCAAAGCTTCGAGAAACTGAAAGGGGGGACTTGACTGGATTCTCCAATTCCAAGTTGTTCAGCGCTAAGAAAATCACAGGGACCGATTAGAAACAGTGCAACTGTTACAACGATCAAATCTACATCATCCTATAACAGTTACAACTCGGCTGGATTCTCCAATTCCGAGTCGTTGTAATACAGTGTAAACAAAGACATGAAAGAAACTGACATTCATAATACAAGAAGTCTCAAGAGTCCACACATAACCAGGAAAACAGTGCTTCATTAAAGCTTTGCAACCGAGAGCCTTGCTCAACCATCGATGCTCTACAAAATACAAAGACTGAGTTTATATACTCAGAGAAAAATCACCTAACAGAGGCATTCTCGGTCACCCAAGGCTTGTTGTCCCCTCAGCCAAATTCAGATGGATATTCTTTGTAAGACGCCACCTTAACTACACATGGCTCCTGCAAGGGAAGTAGTTGAGCCATTAAGCACTGAGCTAGCGTGTGCAGACCTCCTCCGGCTGGTCGACGACTCAGCATGGCTTCTTTGGAAAATGGGTACACAAGACCCTCTCGAGCAGACTGCTTGCCATATTATATATACCTTTCACTTAATGCCTGAGGAGAGTTTTCAACCACCCTTCCTCACCTTCATTTACTCCAAGAGAAAACCAGGCTCGAGGTCAAATTAGATGGCGCATGGAGATCACGATGATCCTTCCGGTGACTCAACTCAATGCCTTTGGCCTCTTTTGCACAGCTCCTTTCTTTCCCAAGTGACTACGGGCTGTGACCCGGTGTTTATTCCCAAAGCGCTTTCGGCGTTCACGAATGGAAGGATTTAATCCTTGCTTATTCATAGTTGCGATGAGCGAAACGCCGAGATGGCTTGATTGGCTGCCACGCATCCCTCTCAGATCTGATGAACCTAAACTTACTCGGTGATGTTGTGGGCCCGGGTTCTGGACACTCCCGGTACCTTGCGCATCGTGAATATGACGAAGTTGTTCCTTGCGCTTCGAAGTCGCGATGGGCGAAAAGGCGGGGAGCCTAATCGCGCGCCAGGTGGCTCATGTGGATGAACGGCTGAGGCTGCTTCGCGAAACTGCGGGCCCGACGCTGGGTGCTTTTAGCACTCTGGGGTTCGAGGTTTGGAGATGTGAGATGACGAGGGACTTTCACCTTTCGAACTCTTGAATGCTGATATGCCGACTAGATCTCACACTATGTATCGCTGGATCGAATGACCCAGATTTAGTCTTGAAATATAGTCACTTTCTCTAATGCTATATATCGATTAACTTGGTAGCCCCGAAATCCCGATGACCGTTGATCTATTCTTATGGATGATTCTAGGCCATTGACAACGTAATTTCACCCGCCCACTTGATTGGAAGCCTTAAGACGAGATTTTTCCATGTTGCGCTCGGGCGCTTCTCGTGCAACTTGCAGACCCGAATACCCTTGTGCCTAGGACAAGAAATGTCGCTAACATTAGGCTCCATGGGGGATAGAGTCATCCCTATGATGCTCTAAGGACTCTTTCCGTAGGTTTAGTGCCTTGCTATTGGGATATGGAGTCATGCTCAAAACATCCCGCTGCTGAAAATACAGACCGAAAAAAAAAAAAAACAACAAAATAAAGATACATGCTCAAAGGAGCTTATTTATATACAATCCTAAACTAATAAAACACTTTACATGGGGCTAGGTGAAATCAGACTTCCACCATAGCCAATCAAGTAACTTCCTGAAGGGAAGCTCTTTCTTTTTGTCGATGATCACCAGTAGATGGTGTAATCGTGACAGCAGAACGGCTACACTCTTCAACTTCTCCTCACTAGTTGAAGTTGATATGGAATAGGGAAGCTCCAAGGCATAAAGAACATGTCACTCCATGTACTCATCGACAAGATCATAAAATGAGTGGAAAACCCTGTGAAAAGGGTAGCAGCAGGCCTGCTCTGCTCCACAGCTACTCCTACAGGGATGAACTTCATGAGTCTGCATAGGTGAATGGGCGGGCTCCAGGTAGGAAGTCACCTGTTCCACTGGCTCTTTCTGCTCTTCTTCTTGGCTCTCCCCCATGTCTGATTCATATTCATCATAAATAGAGACCATGGGGTGGTTCTTCTTTTTGACTGGCTCTTCAGTATCTTTATAGTAATCAAATGTAGGATAAGTTTGCTTCTCATCATCAATATAATATACATAAAAAAGGGGTTGTCCTTTATTGATATGATCCTTCTCCATAACAGTGATCCCGTAAAGAATTTTTGTCTTAGGGATAGTGGGACCTGCTAGTTCTGGTTGCTCATACATAATATTTTTCTCTTTAATCCCAGGTAAAAATATATCGTGAGAAACCCCCTGGAGGAAAAGAGAAGAAACCTCTTCCACAACTAACCCCTCTTTTAAAAAGAGAGGGTCTTTGTCATCATGAGTAGAGCTTCTAGGAACATCTGCCTCAACCCGATATCCAGGTGAGTCATCTACCATGGACCACATTTTCTCTATAAACTCACAATTTCCACAAGAGGCATGTTGATCGTTATGAACATCTAAAAGAATAGAGGCATCTGATATGATGTCAGATGCTTCCATTCTAGGGATAACACAATTAATATCATTCAACACCTCTATATTTTCCTAGAAAATGCTTTCCTCCACAGTAAAAGCTTCATCATGGACATGGTCTTCAGGGCAGCAGAGGCTTCATGAAGCAAAGAAAACTCCTCACAACAGTTTTCATACAAACAATCAGCTGGAAAATAATCTTTACAAAATGAATTGAAAGCTGTATGAAAACCTATTAAAGAGAGGATGCTCGTAGTGGGAAGAGATCGACACCACTCAAGAGCAGCTCCCTTCAATGAATACCTAAAGAGCTTAATCCGGACATCCTCATGCATGATATTGTGTCGGTGAATAGCTTCATGGAAGTCCAGTAAATGCTCCGCTGGTTCCTCCCAACTTGTTGCATGAAATTCAGGGAGGAAATTTTCCCATTGGTCTTTATCAGGAAGTGCATTAGGAAAACCAACTATCTGGGAAAAGTCACAGAAAGCAAACCTTTGAGCTAGAATTTTCTCCATATCAAACCAGTGGAGTCACCAATCGATCCTCGAATCATGGAGTCGCCAGGTGAAAGATGCACAGCTTCAAATAAGCCCGGTCATTGTTCACCATCAAAGGCCAGATCTTAATGTTGTCGTTACCCCAGGAAGCTTCTCAAGATGAGAAAGTAGCCGCTGAAACCTTCTCGAGAAAGCTCCTTTGGGTTATCTTTCAGGTGTACCAACAGTAGCCACAGCTGAAACAGTGAAGTGGAAAAAATGGAGTCGCCACAGTGGAGTCGCCAGGTGCACAGTAGAAATCTTGATAATTCTGATATCTGATGCACCTTCAAAATCAGTTAATCATTGTCGTTCAATCCCGGGGAAAATATTCAATATCCGTCCCTGGCAACGATGCCAAAAATGTTGGCGACGGAAGTCACTCCTGGATTGCAGCAGGAGCAGAGCCCGAAGCCCATTAGTTTTTATGTCACGATAGTTTTAATGGGTGATCAAATGGGTAGAGACTCGGGAAGATATCACTCAGACTCAGGGACTGGGTCCAGCATGTGAGGAACAAAGGAGGTCTTGATATAATTTCAGTCAGTGGGTTGATTTGAAAATGAGCAGATTGAAGACTTGGTGAGAGGAGTGGACAAACTACCTCAGGCAACAGGCCTTTCAGTAATTTGTATAAGAAAAACTCTGAATGCGAGATCCTCTGGTTCAGATCTCCGAGAAACTGAAAGGGGGGAATTTACTGGATTCTCCAATTCCAAGTCATTCAGCGCTAATAAAATCACAGGGACCGATTAGAAACAATGCAACTGTTACAGCGATCAAATCTACATCATCCTATAATAGTTACAACTCGACTGGATTCTCCAATTTCGAGCCGTTCTAATACAGTGTAAACAAAGACGTGAAAGAAACTAACATTCATAAGACAAGAAGTCTCAAGGGTCCACACATAACCAAGAAAACAGTGCTTCATTAAAGCTTTGCAACTGGGAGCCTTGCTCAACCATCGATGCTCTACAAAATACAAAGACTAAGTTTATATACTCAGAGAAAAATCGCCTAATAGAGGCGTGCTCGGTCACCCAAGGCTTGGTGTCCCCTCAGCCAAATTCAGACGGATATTCTTTGTTAGACACCACCTTAACTGCGCATGGCTCCTGCAAGGGAAGTAGCTGAGCCATTAAGTGTTGAGCTAGCGTGTGCAGACCTCCTCCGGCTGGTCAAGGACTCAGCATGGATTCTTTGGAAAACGGGTACACAGGACCCTCTCGAGCAAACCGCTTGCCATATTATCTATACCTTTCACTTAATGCCTGAGGAGAGCTTTCAACCACCCCTCCTCACCTTCATTTACTCCAAGCAAAAACCAGGCTCGAGGTTGAATCAGATGGCGCATGGAGATCACGATGATCCTTCCGACGACTCAACTCGATGCCTTCGGCCTCTTTTTCACAGCTCATTTCTTTCCCAAGTGACCACGGGCTATGACCCGGTGTTTATTCCCAAAGCACTTTCAGCGTTCACGAATGGAATGAGTTAATCCTTGCTTATTCACAGTTGCGATGAGCGAAACGCCGAGATGGCTTGATTGGCCACCACGCATCTCTCTCAGATCTGACGGTCCTGAACTTACTCGATGATGTTGTGGGCCCGGGTCTTGGACACTCCTGGCACCTCTCGCATCGGGAATATGACGGAGTTGTTCCTTGTGCTTCGAAGTCACGATGGGAGAAAAGGTGGGGAGCCTAATTGTGCGCCAGGTGGCTCCTATGGATGAACGGCTGAGGCTGCTTCGCGAAACTACGGGCCCGACTCTGGGTGCTTTCAGCACTCCGAGGTTCGAGGTTTCGAGATGTGAGATGATGAGGGACTTTCACCTTTCGAACTCTCGAATGCTGATATGCCGACTAGATCTCGCACTATGTGTCGCTCGATTGAACGACCCAGATTTAGTCTTGAAATATAGTCACTTTCTCTGGCGCTAAATATCGGTTAACTTGGTAGCCCCAAAATCCCGATGACCGTTGATATGTTCTTATGGATGATTCTGGGCCATTGACAACGTAATTTCACCTGCCCACTTGATTGGAAGCCTTAAGATGAGATTTTTCCATGTTGCGCTCGGGCGCTTCTCATGGAACTTGCAAACCTGAATACTCTTGTGCCTAGGACAAGAAATGTCGCTAACATTAGGCTCCATGGGGGATAGATTCATCCCTGTGATGCTCTAAGGACTCTTTCTGCAGCTTCAGTGCCTTGTTGTTGGGCTATGGAGTCATGCTCAAAACATCCCGCTGCTGAAAATACAGGGAGAAAAAAAAAAAGCAACAAAATAAAGATACATGCTCAAAGGAGCTTATTTATATACAATCCTAAACTAATAAAACACTTTACATGGGGCTAGGTGAAAGTAGACTTCCACCATAGCCAATCAAGTAACTTCCTAAAGGGAAGCTCTTTCTTTCTGTCGATGATCACCAGCAGATGGTGTAACCGTGACAGCAGAACGGCTACACTCTTCAACTTCTCCTCAATGGCTAAAGTTGATATGGAATAGGGAGGCTCCAAGGCATAAAGAACATGCCACTCCATGTACTCACCGACAAGATCATAGAATGAGTGGAAAACCTTGTGAAAAGGGTAGCGGTAGGCCTGCTCTGCTCCACAGCTACTCCTACAGGGTTGAACTTCATGGGTCTTCATAGGTGAATGGGCGGGCTCCGGGGAGGAAGTCACCTGTTCCACTGGTTATTTTTGCTCTTCTTCTTGGCTCTCCCCCAGGTCTGATTCATATTCATCATAAATAGGGACCATGGGGTGGTTCTGCTTGCTTACTAGCTCTTCAGTATCTTTATAGTGATCAAATGTAGGATAAGCTTGCTGCTCATCATCACTATAATATACATCAAAAAGGGGTTGTCCTTTATTGATATGATCCTTCTCCAAAACAGTGATCTCGTAAAGAATTTCCATTTTAGGGATAGTGGGACCTGCTGGTTATGGCTGCTCATACATAATCTTTTTCTCTTTAATCCCAGGTAAAAATATATCGTGAGAAACCCCCTGGAGGAAAAGAGAAGAAACCTCTTCCACAACTAACCCCTCTTTTAAAAAGAGAGGGTCTTTGTCATCATGAGCAGAGC
>ML784845.1:70360-85313 GCA_009831015.1 Picea engelmannii
ATTAGCTTGAAAACAGATCTATCAATTAATGATAAGTTCATGTGACATTAGACACAAACTAGAAAGAAACAGGCCAAGTGTGTCATATTGATGAGAATAACGACAGCAGTACTTACAATCATAGATGCGAATGCGACAGCTTCATCGAGTCCTCTTCGTCTAACCCTTGCCTGAAAGATCCACAACCTGGATAACAGCAGCTTCACTGATCACTCTCCTTTGGCTGACTATGTATTTTCTCCAAGATCATAAGTTTCATACCAGCAGTTCTTCCCCCTTTCCACCATCATAGAGTCTTTTTATATAAGTTAAGAGGAGCTTAACCTCTTGAGTTATCTTTAGAACAAGTTGGGAACCTTCTCCTTAGATCAGGGATCTCTTGATGACACCAAGAATTTGAGCACAATTGCCTCCTAATATCGAAAGATCCTCTCCTTATTCTCCTCAACGGGCCAACTACTGCCTCAGATTAGGCAGCGCTCCCTTAGAAGGGGCATCAGAGCGTTGTAGCGCTCCCTGGTGAGATTTAGGGGAGCGCCAACGCCTTCAAGATGAGAAGCACTCCTTCAGAGGGGGCTGGGGAGCGTTATAATGCTCCCTGAAGCCTTGTAGGGGAGCGCCAGCGCTTCTAGGGCTGAAGTAGGGGAGTGCTCCCCCTCAAAACCTTTGTTTCAGGGCTCTCTTCAGGTGTCAAGATTTATTTGACTTCAGTAAATCAGTTCTCCTTCTTCAAATCAAGCATGTGAGATGTTATAAGTGTCTCCTTAGTGTCGTTTGACATGGCAGTATGTCTAAACATCATTTGCGACACTAGTGACCAACTTGTGACACTTGCGAAAGTTGTAAGGAAGGTGCGACACTTACGACAATTGAGAGGGACATGCGACACTTATCCAGCTGAGTAATTTTGACGTGTAACAGAATGCCCCCAAAAGTATGAAGTTAGAAGATGCCAACTGATAACTGAAATACTTTGTAGATGTCCAAGAAAGGGTATAGACTCAGAGAACCTGACATAAGCTGCACATCAACATCCAACAAATATCATGGCATATTTCAAAACCCAAGGCAGGCATACCTATGCTTGGGTGATCAAGACTTGCAAGATATGGCCGCCATAAAATACACTGTGGATCCATAATTGTATTGATAAAAAGGTATAGCCACCGTAGGTATAATGTGGATCTATACTCTGATGACTCGGACTGATTGTAGCCACGAAGAATACACAGTGGATCTACGAGATGACAAGACATAGCCATGACCAATACAAAGTGGATCTATGTAACAGTGTATGTGTTCTTTGTCCAATGGAAATCCCTTCGCAGCCTGGGCAAAGCATATATCAAAGTGATCACTCAACCCAGGGTCTTCTTACCAATCTCAATATGGTACGAATCTGACCATGTGAATGGATGTCTTGACGTCGAACATGGCAGAAACCACTTGATTACCGGTCAATGGTGTGAACCGTTAACAAGTGCGAGGGAGGTCACCATTAATGTCAATGATTCCCAAGGTACCCTAGTACATTCCAGTGAATGTGAATAGATGAGCTGAGTTCGAACATCCATGGAATCATTCGATCAGGGGTCGATGATGTAAACCCACTGTCAAACGTGAGGAGGCCTGCCATTGAGGCATGCAGGTCCCAAAGTACTAACTGGTTTCTAAGTTTAATTCTCGGATAATGTGTTGAAGTCGACAGGAATAGACTCGTCGAGGGAGGGCCTTGATGTATCCCCCATCAACGACACGAAATGGACATGGAGATGTAATTGGTAGATCAAATGGATGTGGACTGACATAGGTTTTGAGGAAAGATATTTGGGACGGCTGACTCCCGAGGTGGATACTTCCCTTGAACACTGAGGCACAACAACAAAACATGACATGGACCAAAACTATGCAATGGATACTGTGACTTGCGTCAGGCAACCCAAAGGAGTGAAATGAACTTGGAGGATTGGCTCAGTGCAGAGGTTTAGCGGATTATGATTTGTGCAAAGTGACAAAGTGTCGTGTTCAAGGGCGACTCTAAGAAGTGTTGGATGATGTTCTCAAGAGACTGCTTGGCTTGCTCCTTTCAATTTTTTCCCCCATCCATATGGATGAGTACCTCTTTTTTATTTAATGAGCTCGAGGAGGATAACACAGGCTCGATATAACTCACCTTCGGTAAGTTCCTCTTCCTTTGTTTAACGAACCAGAAGAAGTAAGGGTTCGGTCCCATATGGGCCTGTCGATCTGTGCTTTAATGAGTCCAAGGACAGAAAACGCGAAGGTTTTTTGGGATTATAGAGTTTGGAAAAACACTTAAAAGAGAACTCTCTCAGTTCCTTTTTCGTACAGTAGTCCAATGAGACTGAAAAAGGGTTAAACTATCGCTCGCAAGACGCCCTTTCTGACCTTTTAACGAGTGTGAAAGGAAGCAAGATCACTCGACAATCTTTTCATATTTAGAGAGTCTAAAAAGGGTTTAAAGGAGACTCCAGGGGGGTTCCTTTTTCGTGTGTTCGTATCCGTACGGGTCCGAAAAAGAGATAAAAGTTTACCCGGTTACGTTCTCATATTGTCGAGCTCGAGAACGAACTAAGACTATGCTCATAAGTGCGACAAGGTGAATAACCGATCAGGACTGCCAGGAAACCTGCGATACCAAAGCTACAAACCAGAGTTTAGTGAAGCCATTACATCATTAGAGAAACCCAAAAATGACCATACCTTATAAAAAATGAAATTTTATAAATAACAATTGATTTGAAAATTCATTTACCATTTCATTTGCAAGGATTTTTGGAGTAGTGGAGAATCTCATTTTGAAGCAAATCTCATTTTTCTCGCTGCCGGAGCTACGATTGATCATTTCGCTCACCGTTCGAACCAGGTAGGTGTCCATCCTTTGATATTTCAATTTCATGGTTTTAGATCCATTTTCATAGCATTATTTATTTTAAAACACAAATCCCTAAGTCGCCCCTCTTGGAACCAAATCGGCCTCTTTAAAAATTAATAAAATAGGGGGATTCTTTTACAAAAAATGCTATAGAGAAGGGTGGTTAGGATGTCTACACCCTTGCAATCAATTAGGTAGGTCATTTTTAGTAAAAGAACTCATAAAAATTCTCCCCAAATGCCCACGCAGCCCCCAAAGTCATTTTGCATTTTTTAAAACGTTTTTATCACTATTTGAAAAATGTTAAAGGGTGTGGTGGTTAAAAAGAGTGAGTGGTTGTTTTTAGATGATGTGGGCATGTTGTTTCATGTTTTAAAATGCTTTTTGAAAATCTCTGAAATTACCAAAACGTGAGGAATAACGAAATTCTTGATTTTTTTGTTTTGTAGGTATCTTCGACAATCATGATTGAATGAAAAGAGAGGGAACATGAGATGGATGATTTAGCCGCTCTTCGAAGTCCTTGTACGCAAGCCTCTTTGCGAGCTTGTGGCTTTCTCAAGTTCTTCAAATTTCAAAAAATGAAGAGAGAGGTGTTATTGCTTAAGCATATGATTGGCCTTTGGGATGTTGCGGAACATGGATTCCATATCGGCACACAACTTTTAACCATTGAGTTAGAAGATGTGTACTTTTTGACCGGCCTCTCGAAAAGAGGGGTCCCCATATCTTTCACTGGGCAGAGGGCATTACCTGAGCAAGTGGACATGTATCTGGCATGCCACTGCATCCCGGGAGCAAGATTGGTAGGGGGCAAGATCCCTATCAAGGATATTCGAGATTTGCCCCTCCAGTCTATACTATTCGCTATCACAAGCATGACCAAAAGCACTAGCGCTCATCTAGCATCGAGATCACAGGTGGCCTATGGTGTTCATTGTTTGGAACCAACACTGTTCAACTGGAGTGGAGCGTTCCTTCGGAATGTGAAGGAACAGATCTCACGGTGCAGGACTGGTCAGAAACAATTCGGCTATGGCTCGTTTTTGGTCTCATTTTTTCTAGAGCGCATCCCTCAGATGTAGCCTCAGATAGCACTGGCGATACGACCAGTGGATGAACCTCGTATGGAGAGGTGGACTAGTCTGTCTCTGAGGCTAGTTTCGGAGTCAGAGTTCCACTTTACTGGTGATTTCTTTGCCTGGCTGAGATGGTAGTACCTCTGGATAGAGGACTTCCCTTATGCCGATGTAGACTTTCGTGGGAGTATGGACTTGATTTTTCCCGCAGGGGAAGACTGGGACGAGTCAGGTAAGAGACTAAGCCATACCTTGTCTGGTTTCTTTATTTTTTAAGTTTTTGATGTATATGTATTTTTTTGGGGGTATGTAAAAGAGCTAACAGATGTTTTGTTTCCAACATGCAGACAAGGGAGCAGTGCGCCCAGCTGATATACCAGTACCAGGGCGTCGTGGAGGCGCCCCAGTCGCAGCAGATCTGGTAATACCAGCAGCAGGTCTCCGGGAGGTTGAGAGGAACCTCCAAGGCCTTACGATGGGTATCCCTCCTCTGCAGAGGGGGGATGTGTCTTTACATATGCAGCAGCACACTGTAGGAGTACCGGAGAATATCAATTCTCTGTTGAGGCGCGTAGTGCGTGCAGTAGTGTGTTACTCACAGCACAATGCAATGCGGGGAGATTAGAGTATCCCCGTGATCATGTCTTTTGTATGCCTTGTCAGGCGATGTTGTATGGGTGAACAGACCCAATATTTTGCTCTTCTACACACCTTTTGATGTAATACAAACATTTCAGTCACGCCATATATATATATATATATATATATATATATATATATATATATATATATATATATACAGTTTCGAGTTTTTATGATGNGTATTTTAATTTACATGTAATGTACAGTTTTGTTTTCCTTGAATCTTATATGTGGGCAAGATACCGATCCATGATATAATTAGCTAATGAATCTGAAACACTATTAAGTTCTCTCAGAATGTGTCTATATTCGATGTAATCGAACATTCGTTAGAGACGGCGAACTTGCAAGTGTAGGCGTAGCAGGATAGGACTATGGATAGCATAGATGCGGTTGAGTTGAAAAACCACCAGTTTGGAGTCTAAGTAAATAATGATGCGAGAGATACCTAGAGAAGAAGCTTGGGTCAGCAGTCCAATGACAGCATGATATTCTGCCATATTGTTGGTTGTTGGCCCCAAACAAATGCCTCCTGAACTCACCACTTAGTCAAATTAGTAAATAACCCAAGCTGCTGGAGCAATGTTCCGGGTATGTCGGCTAGCGCCATCCGCGAACCCAAAAAATATAGGAAAGGAGGACGTCATCTGCGCATGAAAACACAGGCACAGTCATGAGTGGCAACGGTAAAGACTCGAGCATGCGAAAGAAATAGACAAACCAAAACTAAATAAAATAATGTACAAAGTACAAATGCTAGGTGATCTAGGCATAGTACTTCTTAAGGTAAAGCCCGTTTCGGAGCTCTCCTAGGGAGGTTCCATCATGATCAACTAATTCGTAGGCACCTTTATGTAGGACACGCTTCACGATGTAGGGACCATGCCACATGGGTTCTAACTTTCCTGTACCCAATTTATCATGAGCTTGGTCGTAAACAAGGACTAAGTCTCCTTCCGCGAAAGTCAGAGGGTGGATGGATTTGTCATATTGACTTTTAATTCATTTTTGATGTGCCTCATTGGCGAGAGCAGCATCGCGACGCGTTTTGTCCAGTTTGGTTAGATACAAAAATCGTTCTTCTTTAGCGGAAATATGGGGCAGGAGTTCTACTTTCAGTTCGAGTGATGGAATCTCACACTCGATTGGTAGGACGGCTTCAATGCCATAGACCAATTGGAAAGGAGTAAATCCAGTTGAAGTTTTCACAAAGGTGCGATAGGCCCAGAGAGCGGAGAACAGTTGTAGATGCCACGATGTTTTGTTTTCCCCTACCATGTGTTGGATCATGGATTTTAGGACTTTGTTGGTAGCCTCAACTTGTCCGTTCACTTGAGGGTAGTAAGGGGATGAGTTTTCATGGCGAAAGCCCAATTTGACATGTAACTCGCTCATCATCTGGTTTTTGAAGTGTGCACCATGGTCAGTGATAATGGCACATGGTACACCAAAATGAGTTATGATGTGGTTGAAGAGGAATAGAGCTGCAGTACGGCCATCATTCAGGAAGGTAGGCATAGCCTCATCCCATTTGGTGAAGCAGTCAACGACGACGATGATGTAATCGTGCCCTCCGGCTGAGGTAGGCTTACACTGCATGAAATCGATGCCCCATTTGGCAAAGGGGTCGATGGCGATAATAGGGTGCAGCGTCATAGGGTGGGTGCGTGCCTTCTTGTTAAATATTTGGCAGGGTGGGCATTTCTTGACAGCCTCGATACAATCTTTGAAAATCGAGGGCCAAAAGTAGCCGGCACGTAGGATTTTTTGGGTTGTGGCCATTCCAAAAAGGTGACCGCCACAAGCGCCAAGGTGACAATCGTTCAAAACGCATTCATCCTCCTCGTGAGTCAAACATCGCCGAAGGATGGTGTCGATACCACAGCGATAGAAAGTGTCGTCGAGGATGATATAACGGTGAGAGTGGTGACGAATGCGTCGACGCTCTTCGTGAGAGATGTTGGGCTGAAAATGTTGTGTTTGAAGGTAGAGGAGAATGTCTCCGTACCAAGGGTCAGAGGTGTTGATGAGGAAGAGAGATTCATCGAGGAGAGAATCTCTAGGTTCGATGTTTTCATCGGCACAAGGGAGAGCACAGATGAGCTCGACAAACACCAGGGATTTTTTGGCTTTAGCCTTTGTAAACTCAAGATCGAATTCTTGAAGAATAACGATCCATTTTGAATATTTTCCCCCAAGTACTTGACGTGTCAAGACATGGTACATGGGGTTGGAGTCTGCGATTACCGTGGTGGTGTGTAATAAGATGTAGTGGCGGAACCTTTGGACAGTGATGACGGCTGCTAGAGCCAGTTTCTCAACATGTGAATATCAGAGTTCGGGTCCAGATAAACTCTTGCTCAGATAATAAATCACATGTTCTTCGTCGTTGTAGTCTTCTTGGACTAACACCATTGCGATGGTGGAAGCAGAAGCGGCCAAGTAAAGGATATAATCCTTTGTATATTCAGGGGGATGTAACAAAGGTGCATGGGTCAAAGCATGCTTAAGAGCGTCGAATGACCGTTGAGTTGCGTCATCCCAGATGAAAGGGACGTTCTTTTGTAGTAACCGCATAAATCCTTTAGTGATCTCGGCATAATTGCAGATGAAACGACGAAGAAAGTTTGCTTTGCCTTGCAAACTTTGGAGTTGGGTTAAATTGGTAGGTGGAGGTAAGGCTAAGATGGCCTTGATCTTTAAGGGGTCCACCCTAATCCCATCTTTGGAGACAATGAAACTGAGGAGTCAACCGGATTCGACAGCGAAAATGCATTTGTGTGGGTTCAAACGAATACGGTAGAACCTACATCGCAGAAAAATCGCGCATAAATGATCAATGTGATCGGATCGATTTAGCGAATGTGTGGGTAAATCGTCGAGATATGGTTCTGCGATATGTTTGATGTCATGAAAAGCGTACGACATGGCTCGCTATAAAGTGGCTCCAACATTTTTAAGGCCAAAAGGTAGCTTTTGGTAGGCGAAAGTTCCCCAAGGGCAGATGAAGGTTGTCTGGTGTTGATCTGTAGGCAAGATTTCAATCTGGTTATATCCAGAAAAGCCATCCATGAAAGAAAAGATTACGCTCCCCGCGCAGTTATCGATGATTTGATCGATGAAGGGCGTAGGGTAGTTGTCCTTAAGAAAAGCTTTGTTGAGATCTCTATAGTCAACGCAAACACGGATGGTCCCTTGTTTCTTAGCAACCGGAACAAGGTTGGGGACCCATTCGGTTAGAGGGATGGGATAGATAAAGCCAGATTTTAGAATTTTTTCAACTTCTGCCTTTATAGCTGCGATTTTCTTGGGATGAACTGGGCGAAACTTTTTCCGAACTGGTTTCGCGTCAGGGTAGGTTTTGATTTCGTGTACGACGATCGAAGGATCGATCCCTGGAATTTCCTCATAACTCCATGCAAAGACATCGCAGAATTCCTTGAATAAAGCGGTGTAAGAAACCACTTCGTCAGGTGTGCAATTAGCACCAAGGTTGATGTTTTCCACGACACCTTCTTTGATTGAAATGTCAATCGTGACCGTAGTGGAGATGTTACCCATGTTCCCCTCAGAAAGAGTATCTTGTGTGAGGATAGGAGATTGCGGAGCTTCGGTAACATCGGGGGGGAAGATAGATCGTATGTCTTGGATTTCTTTCAAAGGTGGAAGAAAAGAGGATCGATGGTGGTTGTCATCCCAGGGCAGAGCATCAATGCTAAGCATTTCCATGATAGATTCGTATGAAGGAAAGATTTGGGAAATGTAATCAACGACGGATGATAGGGAATCTAACCACGAGGGCACCGAATAAGTATCGGGTGCCAATGAATGTGAAGTGTTTGAAGAGGGAGAGGTGGATTGAATAGCTACATATGCAGCCTCGGCAATTCTCAGGGGCATTGTGTCCCCGAGCACATCGAATTCCAAAGGACTAAGCACAACCCAAGGGTCGGATGATTCAAAGGATTGATAAGGCATAGTCGAGATCATATTGACAACGGCAATATGATGCACAGTGGGTGGAAGTGGTGTAGGGAAGGTACCCATGAGGCTACAATCTTTCAATAAGCCAACACCAACGCTTTCATACGTAACTGGGTGGTCTCCCAGAAAGGGAATGTTGTTGGTAGCAGGGATGTGAGCGTCGGGTGTGTAGAAATCGAGCTGATCGATGGTAACAATTTTTCCTTGATGGGGGAATTGTACACATCGAAACACCGACGAGGCGACAGAAGTCATCGTGTAGAACCAACTTCTTCCAAGTAGTAGGTTGTAATCGAGGGGGGCATCGACCACCTCGACGTCAACAGTAACATTTTTGCCGCCCAACTGAACGGCTAAGGATTGTAATAATCCGTGAGGATGAAAACCTCATCCATCAAAGGCACGTAACATGGTAGCGAATTTGTTAAGGGCAGGTGCTTTCAAACCTTTCCAACAGGCTAGAGACATGACACAGGTGGAGGCTCCCTCATCCAGGATAGTCCGGTGGATTTGTTGATTGTGAACAACCACATCAATTTGGAAAGCTAGTTGGTGGGAGAGTCGCAGTTGATGATCATCCAAATTAAACGTGAGGTAGTTTGATGACTCGGGATCGAAAGCGCCAATAGCGGCTAAGAGTGTTCTACGTTGGCTGGGACAGTGTTGTGGAACTTCCAAGGCGGACATGGCACACGGGGCTTGGGCCAAATCTTCTACGATGTTGTAGTTTTGGGCAGCCCGTGAATTAGGATTGAATGTAGATTTCCGGATGGTGCTCTTAGGAGGGCATAGGATGGAGTCAAAAGAAGGTTTCTCAATCTGGAGTGGCTCGGATGGAGGGCTAACAGATGGAGGATTGACAGAGGATGGTAACGGATCTGACACAGAACCGTTAGCGATCTTCGGCTTATCAGGTTTAACTGGCATGTCATATGTCGCAGAGAAAGTTGTTAGATTAACTCTGTTAAACATGTAAATGTGGGCACTTGTCGGGGCCTCATCATGGGGTTGGTTGGAACTGCCCCCCAGTGTGGGGGTTTGTGCAACCAAAGATTGTTGTTGCGGAAAAGGCTGAGTGAGTACAGCGGGTTGTGAATTTCCCTTGAAAAGTTTGGCCACTTCATCGCGATGTGGGTAGTCTCGAGTGTAGTGATCGTCACCACAAATGAGACATGGGAATTTCGGTTTTCATTGTGGTTGTTTTTCGGCAGTAGGGGTTTGCGGTTGGGTCTTGGGTTGTTCGTTGTTCTTCTTCTTCTTTGGTTTGTTTCTCGCTTTATTCTTGCCCCCAAGTTGTTGTGAAGGGGTTGATTGGACCACATTCACATCAGAGACCTGAGTTTGAGGTGGGGTAGAAGAGGGTGCAGTTGAACTGGGAGCATCCGTGGAAGCGGGCCGCTGGATTGTTCCAGTAGACTGGGTAGTAGATTGAGTTTTGACGGAGCCAATAACTCCATCCGCATGCGAAGCAGTCGATGGTTTGGATGGATCGTTAGTGGCACGGGTAGTGTTCGATATCAACTCATATAGAGTACCGGATTGTGAATAGACTAAGTCTAAGTACTGGGCACGGGCAATGGCTTCTTCCTCAGTGACTACGCCACCCATGGCAACATCACGAGCAATCTGAGGTAATAGTGATTTCGTGAACCATTTTGCTAACAATTGGTCGAGGATGACCACTTTGATTAGCCTTCGTCGTCATCTCCATTCATGGATATGATCGGAGATATGTATAGAAGTTGTCTGACGAAGAGAGGTTAATAGTTCAGTACCCGTCTTGTATCGAATGGGTAGTTGGAAATGTGTGAGGAAGGACATGGCAAGGGAGTTGAAATCGTGAAAGGATGCGCGTGGTAATTCAATATACCATTTCGATGCGGAACCCATGAGTGCTCGTTGGAAAAGATGCAAACGAATCGAATCGTCCATGAGGGAGTTGGATGAACACCACAAATGGAAGGTCATCACGTGATTGTTTGGGTCTTCTCCGGGCTTTCCGTCAAATTTTGGGATATCAGAAGGAAGTTTAGTTGGAATGGCTAGCCAAACCGGAGAATGATAAATGGGATCATTCATTAACCGAGACAAGTCTGGAAGGTCCAGGGTGGCTAGAAAAGGTAGTTGTCGGTTAACCTGTGGGTAATGCTGGTGTGGTAGAGGGACACCAGTGGGGCCCAATACTGGGTTATGTGGATAATTATAACTCGTGGGCCCTCTCATGTGAGAATGGTTTTGACCAAGGTACATAGGATTTGAGATGTTTTGAGAAGTGTTTGTGAGCAGAGGATAACCAGATGGGTTTTGTGGATTATAGGGTGGGTTTGGCATTTGTCCATAAGGGGGTTGTTGCGGAGTCTGAACATTTTGTTCCGTGGAGGCATGCGGATTTCCTTGAAAAGGGACGCTCCACGGGTTGGGTGTGGTGGACACATTTTGTCCTTGCGGTTGATGGTGTACTCTGGATTGAGGCTGCCCCCCAGCATGAGGGTGCCCCCCGAATGGAATTTGTCCTCCGGTGGGAGGATGCCCCCCACATTAGGGTTCCCTACGAATGGAATTTGTCCTCCGGAGGGAGGATGCCCCCCAATATTAGGGTTCCCTCCGAATGGAATTTGTCCTCCGGAGGGAGGATGCCCCCCAGTTTGAGGTAGAGTTCCCAGGATCTGAAAGCTAGATGCCAATGACTGACTGGTGTTGCCGATCGGGTTAGGACCACCAAGGCCAGTCCCTCCGGGTTGTTGGATAGGTATGGAACTTCCCGGTACAATTTGAGTAGTGGTTTGGGCAGTGGTGGTAGTGGATGCGTTCAGTGCCCTAAATCCAAAAGGGAGTGTAGGTCTTGGTGTTACAGGTGTGCCAATCGGGGCTTGATTAACTACCGCATTACCGGTAGGGATATTCGGAATGTGCGGGGCCATTGTCGAATGGGCCGTCTGGAGGGGAATAGTAGACCTTGGGCCAACGGACGATATGTTCGGACCAACGGTTGGTGTGGCTGTAAAAGTGGTAGTACCAGTGAAGTGATTTGGGGGTACAGTATAGGAAAAAGATGCGTCGGCACCTTCTCCTGTTCCATAAAAATCTTGCACCAAGCGTGGTGGACTCCGAACGACGTCCACAGTCCAAAAAGGGTCACTGGTTAAAGGGTTTTGAGAAGACCCGGCCGGAATGTCAGAAGATTGATGAAAACAAATTCTCCAGTGGAATTCAAGTGAAGGATTTGTCGTTCGTACCCCTCCGGAATGCGATAAGCTTCCGGAGATTCTGAGACAATTCGAAAATTCTCCAAAGGAATGGGAACTTCTTCCTGGGAAGTTGTAGTATTATGAACCTCACTCTGTTGAGGAGATTCCTCCGTAGAATGAGGGGATAGAGGGGTGTTTCCTTCCATATTGTCTGGAGGAAGTCCCTATAGCCTCCGTGAGCGGCGTGGAGGGTCGATGTTGGCGGAAAAGAGTCGGCGAAAGAAATCTATGGCCAACTAACGAAAAGAAACAGCATACGCTAAAAAAATCTAAGAATCACAACCAAGCAAACAGGACCTTCTTTTGATGACCGTACTAGTTGGTGATGAAATCCAACGTCGTGTGATCAAGTCCAAAAGGGGCGGGGATAGGGTGGAACAGTTACAATGGCGACCTGCTTAATGGACTTACGCCTTGGTGCAAGATTCCACGCAGTAATTGTGGATTTACCCTCCAAGGAGCCCGAGTGAGTTTGACCAATGTCTGCTCCAGGTACAGTGAGACTTCCCGTCACTGTCACCTTATGTAAGACCCTAAATATTATGGCCACTAAGTTACCAATTCGCAGTCAGCCCCTGGGCGGGAACAATCAACAATCCGATCCGAACGTACGGGCAGGGTATCAAGCCTGAAATCAACTAAAAAGCTTCCACGCAGTAATTGTGGATTTACCTCAAAGTGATCCCCATAATACGATCCGACCACCACAATCAGTTAAACCATGGAGGGTTAGTCCCCGTAGCTTACCCGAATGCGACCTCGTGCGTAACCCTTGTGTGAGAGGGGGATCCCAGGAAGACTTATACGATAACTGGATTTGACTCTCCTTAACTCAGGATGCTACTGTTTGTTTTAGAAACTTTGGAGAGTTATGCTCACAGCCCTAATCCAAAGTACTAAGCCTAGTCTACTATTAGTGGAGGATCCTAGAAAAGAAAAAGTTCTAGATAACTTTTAATTAGCGTTGATTTTATGGTTGTTCTTTACGCAAAGGGGTGCAGGGAAGTGAAACAAATGAGATTATGACTCAAACCCAAAGAATGCATCAAATATGATAAGCAGTCATTTCTTTTCGATGAATATCTATCTAAGGGAGAGAGAAAGTTCTTTTCACTAACAAGCACAAATACGGAGTGTCCTCAAACGATTCTTTTCTCAATCAAATCCTGATGCAATGCAAAAAACTTTTAAATGCCTTCTAATATGCACAATCAATCATAAAGATGTTTTTTATTGTTTACGTATGAATGATGATCAATACAACATGATTCTCTTCTTGCTAATTATCTTTCTTGTATGAATGAAAACCAAACTAGCACAAGCAAAAGTCACACAAACAATACACCCTTCGTAGAAATCAAAAACGAAAAAGCAAAAGAAAAGAAGCAATCAAAGAGAAAAAAAACTTCACACCCAAAAGCAAAAGTTGAAGAACAATGATCTTGACTGAAATCAAGATGAAAAGGTCTGTAGGCCTTTGATGACCTTCACCGGGGTTTTTACTCAGCTGATGAGGAGAGAAAAACAATGCATGGGTTTCGAACTTCACTCAACAGGAAAAACTCAATGAAAATAGTGAAGAAGGCTACAAGATCCAACTAATGAGATATTTATTCTTCAAAGAGACAGATGTCAAGGCTGAAAGGGAAGAAACATTGACTCACAAGGTCACTCGGCAGAGGAGACACATAGGCAAAACCCAGAAAAAACAATTCTGGAAGGTTTTTTGAGCCAAAGAGGGTTGGCGCTCTGTTGCCAAAGGCAAGGAGCGTTATAGCGCTCTGTGCAAGAGTATGGGGGAGCGTTGGCACTCTGTTAACACTAGGACAGGGGCGCTAGGGTCTAAAAGTCCCAGAAATATCAAAAAATCAAAAAAATGCAATTCAATTTCAACAATTATGCTGAGTGTGATGAGGTAAGGAGCCAATCAGCTCATGAAACTAATCAAAAGAGGAGTGAACCAGGTCTGAAACAATCAAGGGATAGAACAAGGTCAATGAGGAGAAAAATTCAAACAAGAAGTTTCAATTTGAGGCTATCTCCCCAGTGGAGTCACCAGTTTCTGTTGTAGGAAAATCTCCCTGCAGACAGGTAGATCGCCTCTAAGAGCTTGACCCTAACTCTAGACAGAAAATTCTTAACATGGACACTGACTTCCTTTCAAATACATCTAAACTAACACATGAGAAGGAAGGATGAAAGAAGTACCTTTTATCGACGTTTGTCCCTGCACGCTCCGAGTTGCGCTCCAATCCTTTGCTCCTTGCTGAGCTTTGTGGACAAAACAAGATACGACCACTTCCTACTCTATTGATATTGGCTTGAAAACAGATCTATCAATTAATGATAAGTTCATGTGACATTAGACACAAACTAGAAAGAAACAGGCCAAGTGTGTCATATTGATGAGAATAACGACAACAATACTTACAATCGTAGATGTGAATGCGACAGCTTCGTCGAGTCCTCTTCGTCTAACCCTTGCCTAAAATATCCACAACCTGGACAACAACAGCTTCACTGATCACTCTCCTTTGGATGATTGTGTATTTTCTCCAAGATCATAAATTTCATACCAGCAGTTCTTCCCCCTTTCCACCATCATAGAGTTTGTTTATATAGGTTAAGAGGAGCTTAACCTCTTGAGTTATCTTTAGAACAAGTTGGGAACCTTCTCCTTAGATCAGGGATCTCTTGATGAAACCAAGAATTCGAGCACAACTGCCTCCTAATATCGAAAGATCCTCTCCTTATTCTCCTCAATGGGCCAACTACTGCCTCAGATTAGGCAGTGCTCCCTTAGAAGGGGCATCAGAGCGCTGTAGCGCTCCTTGGTGAGCTTTAGGGGAGCGCCAGTGCCTTCAATATGAGCAGCGCTCCTTCAGAGGGGGCTGGGGAGCGTTATAACGCTCCCTAAAGCCTTGTAGGGGACCGCCAGCGCTTCTAGGGCTGAAGTAGGGAAGCGCTCCCCCTCAAAACCTTTGTTTCAGGGCTCTCTTCAGGTGTCAAGAGTTATTTGACTTCAGTAAACCAGTTCTCCTTCTTCAAATCAAGCATGTGAGATGTTATAAGTGTCTCCTTAGTGTCGTTTGACATGGTAGTAT